>BDDA01000876.1:3063-37118 GCA_001662385.1 Chlamydomonas asymmetrica
GAGGCAGGCATGTTTGTGGGTGGTGGATATGGAGGTGGCCTAGCGTGGGGGTGCTGCGGCGGGCTAGGGGGATACGGTGGAGGGCTGGGGTCATCATAGTGCGGTGGTGAATAGCGTGGTGGATACAGCGGCTGGTATTGCGGCGGGTACACAGAGGGTGGGGCGGGGTAAGGCGGGGGGTGGGGCGGCTGCGCTGATGGGTGGGGCGGTGGTGGGGGCTGCCAGTAGGAGGCTGGTAGCCAGGCATCCCTTTTCGCACTCCCCTCCAGCCACGCCTGCGCTGCACCACTCGTGGCGTGTAGGGCCGCCTGCCGCTCAGCGTCGCTTTGTCCGTGTGCTCCCACCAGCAGGCGATGTGGTGAGCCCACCAGCCCGCCCAGCAGCGCCAGCAGCACAAGGCACAGCGCCTTCATGACACGGTGCTGTGTAGGCCAAGGCATACAGCATGTGTGCAGTGCTTTTAGGGCACGGCGTTGTGGGGGAGGGTTGTCCCAGCGCCGTCGTGAGCTGTTCCGTGCTTTGACGGCAGGGCAACTGCCGCTGCTGCTGCTGCTGCAGCCATTGGTGCTGCTGCAAGGCCAACCAGTCCCTTGTGAGCGCTGCTGACACGCCCAGCGCACGGGTTGATGCAGCGAGGTGCTTGAAGCACGCTGCTGGTCCGCTCCCACATGAGTGGGTGCAGTGCCTGAGCAGTCCTGCCTGCCTGGCGATAAAGGCTGCAAGCGCGCTGGTGCATCCTGCAAGAGCCACTCGCCGTTGCTGTTTGCGTGCTTGCCTTTTCGGCCAGGTCCACAACCAGGCCGGTCAGCCTGAGTGTAACGCGCATCTGCGGTTGTGAGCTCAGAGTGGCACTGTTCCAAGCCAAGCACCTCCAACTCCTGCCAGCTCCCGTGACACCACACGCTTGCTTGTTTGCCTGGGGGCTGCATCACAGGCAGGGTTGCCCGCTCAACCACGTTGCTGGCGACGTCAACACCATCTTCCAGGCAAGCGCTCTGTAAACCATGGGTCAGCTTGACACCGTCGTTGCTGGCATGGTAGGGAGAGGTTCGACGACGCTTGCACACAGGCTCTGAATTGCTGTGGGAGGCTGCTGCCGGCTGCAGCATTCGGGTATGTTGCAGTGAAGTGGTGCGGTTTCCTGCGTGGTGCGCTGAGGTGAATGCTGCTGAGATATACACCAACTGCCACGCTCTACACCACGCAAGGCTGGGCCACGTCTGTCTTGATGTGCAGCACAGCACATTGCCTCCTAATCAACTGTGCTCGCGTCGCTGCCTGCCTGTCTCACAACGTATCCATCCTCATAACATCAAGGTGATACCTTGGACAATAGAAGTGCCCTGAAAGTAACAACGGCAAGCATTGCACAGGGTAAGGCTGAATCTTCTCTCTCTTCTCGCCTGCACTGCATTTGTGTGATGGCGGGAACTAGGCGTGGGTTGCAACTACAGTAGGGCTGGCAAATACAAGTGTCCCACGGCAAAGCAGGCATGCATGAGTGCATACCAAAGCAGCCGTGTCACCCTTAAGGTGAGCGTGGCTGTGGTGGCAGATCCCAAGGCACCACCTTCTTTCCTCAGCACACCAGTGCGTGAGGTAGCACCTTCACGCGCGCAACACAAGCGCGGCTGGCACACACGCAGGCGCAAGGTATAAAATCGATGATTGTCCTTACCTGCACGCACTGCACCTGAGCTCACACAGTCCCCACTGTGCAGTCGGTATTCGTCTGGCGGGCTGGGAAACAACCCCTGGCGATTAGGCTGAGCGAGGCCACGCAAAGCAATGGAAAATGCCTTGTACGTGGTTATATCTCTAAGAACAGTGCCAGGTTGTTCGCATTCACCCTCTGACACGTCCTCCTTGCAGCCAGTATTACCGACTGGGGAAGTTGCCACACTCGCAACACAGGCTGCACGCCTTTAGCACGATCTACCGTCTATGTTGTTGTAGACGGGTGTGCGGGATTGAGCTGCGTGTCGCGATGGTGTGAGCACCACCTGGTTATGTCCATTTGCCTCACCGTAGGAAGGATGTCCTGAGTTGTTCGTCAATTTCGAATGTGCGGGCGTCCACGCACCTCTCAAGCCCAAGCCTTGCAGGTATAGGTCTTGATCACTTTGATTGAGCTTACTTGACACCTGCACCCTCCCTCACTCCTCAGCTCGACCTAAACCCTCACTGGCTGTGCACCCCAAATTACCCCCTGACATACACTTGACCATCAATTAGCCAGTGTCCCTAGCTGTTGCTCGTACGGTGAAGCAGACCGCTGTGTGCTTCCAGCCACCCAAGCAGTTTGCCTGTCGAAATGTGGCGTTTACCACCTGACATGCGCGCACAAGGCTTGAAGCGGGCCTTTGCTCCTGGCCTGCAATAGAGTCAAACGGTCCAAACACTTACAGTGTACACGTTCAAGGCCGTGTTGCGACCTCGTATGCGGGCCTGTCAGCCCTATTGGCAGGGTTTGCTGTTGTCCCTGTATACGCTGGAGCGCTGATTTCACCCACACAGTGAGACTGTGTGTTGCGGGTTGCGTTTTAACTGGCAAATAATAGCGAATTATGAGCCAGCGGTGTCTGTGCCCAGGGCCGCACGCACATCACAGAGGGCACCTTGCCAAACAACAAAGACAACACTCCCAAACAGCACTCTTGCGTGTGATGCAGCATCGCGTCCTGGAGGCCATACATGTGCAACAAAGTGTCCCCTGGTTGCCGAAACTAAGTGTTTATGGTTGTTTGCGCTTTTGGCCTTTTGGCTCGAAAATTTGAGAACTTGGAGGCAGTGCTTGCGGCTTAAACGAACAAGCATATTGGTACAAAAACTAGCCTGCAGAGAAATATATAACACAATAACAGTCTTCTGCAGTGGGAGAGGAAGCAGACAACCTGAATAGGGCCCCGTGTGAGCTCACGCAGCTTCTCCCGCAGTTGCACCGCAAGGTGAAGAACGTCGAAGGAGGCAAGCCTGCTTATACCAATGCTCCGCATACCACTATATGTAGCAACTTAGAACAGCAGTCTCTTAAGGTTGCCCGTTGTGTGAGTTTCGTCAACGCCCGTTCCACATTGCTGACTTGGATGGACCGCACTGCATCAAATGAGCACACCGCCAAGGCAAATAAACTGTGATCTTATCTCAGTTCCTTCAAACAGTTTACATTATCGACAGTGTGCGCGCATGGGGTCCTGGGACATTTGGTCGGTTTTGCATTTACCCGCCCACCACATTCGTCCGCCCTCGGTGCACGCGTTTAAGCCAACGTCGACGCCATCCATATACCCTTGCCCCCCAAGACCTCGTGATAGTTTTAGCAACACAAAGCCTCAGAGAAGGGGCTCGAGGGGTTAGGGACAACACTTCCTCCTTCAACCTTGGGGCAGTAACGCACTTGGCGCTTCCATTTGGCTTTGGACTCGGCTTGCTGCTGTCGCGCGTCTGCAGCTGGTATTAGCTTACTGATAGAAAGAGCGCTGGCGACACGTCCTCCTCGGGGTCTTCCACAATCCAGACCCTCCTTTGCCCGAGGTGTTCCTGCGGGTCCGTGCAAACGGCAAGAGCTCGACGGCCGTCACTGTGAACACGACGTGAGTCCTGGTATGTTAACAATACCACTGTCCTGGGTTTCTTCTTAACGGGCTCCTGAATTCCTCTGATGGGTGGCAGGGATGAGGGCCACTTAAAGGAGTTAGAGTGTGTTGCTTGAGCGCGTGCACACGCTGGTGTACTTGTTGTCCGCGTATGCATACCGCTTGGCATGTCTGCCTTGCTGCGATACAACGCGCTAACCTGGATTCTGAAACGTCTCGTGCGAATCGAGCAGCAAGGGAGGTGTTTTTTCAAGGAGCCATTTGCCAAGGCCGCTTTCTTAAGCACTGTGATAGTGATTGCTGCTTGTGCTTACAGGAAGCAAATTGGGGACCTGCCAGTGAAGAACATAATGACCATAACAGACGTCCAGGCTTGCTGTTGACAGTTTCGCTTTGTCAGCCGGGCCTTGCCGCGTGGACCTCAAAACGCTCATGGCCACTCAGGCGCTGAACACCAGCAACATGGCCAGCCCTGGCTTGTTTGGGGCGCACTCTGTGCCCCTGCCCCAGTCGGGTGCAACGACGGGCGCGCATGGCGCTGCCCATTCGCTCGCCAGCCCCCTGGCGTGCACACAGTCGTTCGTGGCACACATAGAGGCTTTTGATGTGGAGGCTTTTGATATGGAGCACCTGCTGCCTGCTGACCTCTTCGAGTTTGACACGCCTTCAGCGCCAAGCAGTGGCACAACACAGGGCGCCAACAAAATGCTGCTTCGTCCTTCTGCCAGGAAGTTTCAAGGTGTCGTTGTGGCAGGCAGCGATGCAGCTCAGCCCACAATTCCGTCCTCGTGTTTGCCGCCTGCGGGGCATCAGCCTGTTGACCTTCCCGACCCTTTTGCCGCGCGTGTCAGCCAGATGGACCTACTGCTTCAGCAGGGCTTGTTGGGCAGCCCTGCAACACCACCGCACACGCAAGACTTGCAGCATCAGGTCAGCCGTGCCAAGCAGCAGCTGTTTATGACAGCAGGGTCGTACGGTCACGGCGGTAACCTGGTCCCTGGTGGTGGTGTTGGAAGCGCTGTGCCTAGCCTGTCAGGCCATGCAGGCTATGGCGCTGTCCCACCAGCTGCAGCTGATGGTGACCTGGGAGCGTTGCTAATGGAGGGCTTTTACACGCCCGCGGGTGCCACTGCCGCAGCGCTGGCTCTTGGCGACGACGCTGCCGATGCCGTGCTCTCTGATATGTACAGCGCAGCGGTGCAAGCGGGGCTGCTGGGCGGAGCGCCTTGTGGACCACTGCCTCCCCACCTGCTGCACGCATACGCCTCGTCCCCCCACGGCGACCGCCACCACCACCACCTGCACCAGCACCACCACCACCACGACGTGTGTGCTAGCCCGGGCACGGTGCCCGCAATGTGCCCAGATGCCGGCATGCATACTGGCCCCTGGACCAACAGCAACCACAACCACGCCAGCATCAGCAGCCCAGCCAGGGCGCTGCTGCATCAGGGTCAGTGCCCCCCCCATGCCGCCCTGCAGTCGCGCTACTCACTGCAGGTGGACGTCACCCACGCCTCGATGAACAGCCCCCGCTGTGACGGCAGGTGAGGCCTTGGCCACGCAACAGGCTGCATGCCGTGCGGTGCAGTGCGGTGCGCATGCAGGTCATGGTACAAGCACTGCCTGCCTCACTGATATATGAGGATACCCACTCATGCTGCTGCCATGTATATAAGGGTAGGACAGGCACCTAGATGTCTAGTCTCGGTTCGGCTTCGGTTTCGGCGACCTAGTATCGGTTTTGAGCAAACTTCGGTTTGTATCGGTTGTGTCCTGTCATGAAAACGCCTAGACCTACCAACCTAGACTATCGATTTGCATCGGTTTTTCGGCGATTTTCGGTTCGGCGCCTAGAAGTCTAGTCTAGGCTCCGGGGCTTACATGTATACACAGCGACGCGTGGAGGTGTTACATTGAGTGATACTGCAACAAACTTGTGCGCCGGCTGTGCTGCCGCCGTGTTGCGTGCAGGTGGAACTCGCCGCGCACCACCACTCACCGCAACGTATCGCCGCACTGCCACGCCACGCCGACATCGAATTCGCCCTTGCAGCACACCAAACGCGGCGAAGCATCCCAAGGCCCGCTGCCCACGCCACACCTGCATGCTGCTGATGCCCCAACCGGTACTGCCAGCAGCCCTAATGGCTATGGTGCGCCACCTACTGCTGCGGGCGGGGTGTTTTCACCGTCTGGCACGTCACGTGCGTCTCCTCTGCACCGCACCCATACCGCCAGCGGCAGCCTGGGCCCAGCAGCGGCAGCAGCAGGCAGTCCCTCCCTGAGCCGCATCGGCTCGGGTGCCAGCACCACCACCACCACCGCCAGCGGCCTGCGGTTCTCTCGCAGCCTCAGCAGCGCAAGCAGCGCAGGCCCAGCTGCTGCTGGTGGAGCGTCCACCACTGCAGGCAATGCGGCAAACGCCACGCAGCAGGCAAAGCAGCTGGACAGGTCTGGCAGCAACAACGCGAACGGCAGTGGCATGTCCACGCCTCGTGGCAATGGCAGCAGCGCGATGCGACCCACCACCAGCGTGCCCGCGCCACCCCCGCCGCCACCTCGCACGCCCACAGGCAAGCAGCAGCAGCATCAGGCCGCAGGTGACAAGACAGGCGGCGCTGGCGGCGGCAAGGCCCCATCAGCACAGCAGGCGATGGCTGCCGGCGCCGCCTCGGGCGATGTGGTGGGCCAGCAGGGCGCCAAGGACTGCAAGGACAAGGAGCTGCCCAACGTGATTGCGGGGGAGCCCTTCCCCCTGGCCCCCCTGGAGAACCCCATCACCCTGGACCTCAACACCATAGAGGCCAGCATCGCGGCGCTGGACCTGGCACTACCTGACAGCGAGCCCTTCAAGGTACCGCTGCAGGCGGCGCTCGCCCTGGGCAACACGCTGAGGGACTTGGTGCGCCCAGGTGGCAAGGACGGCAGTCAGCAGTGGTCGCTGCCTGACGGCCACCTGGCTGCGCTGATGGCCGCTATGCCTTCCTTCCCCGACCCGCAGCCGCCAGCGGTCGAGCCCATCAGCATGCCGCCGCGCCTGCCCAAAGGGGCGCCATCCACTAAGGCCCTGTCCAAGGGCGTCAACGCGTCAGCAGGTGACTGCGATGAGCATGAGGTAGAGCAGGAGGGTGGGGAGGCTGCTGCAGGTGGTGGTGGCTTGTGCACAGTAGACAGCAGCAGCGCGCCGAACAGCGAGGCGGACAGCGTGATCGGCACTGTGTCGTCAATCACCACGTCCAGCAGCGGGATGCCCAGCCCTTTTGCTGCAGCTCAGGCCCAGCAGGTGGCAGCAGCTGCTGGTGTGTCCGCGGGTGCTGAGGGTGGTGCTTGCAGGGGCCTGCACGGCAACGTGTCCCTGCCCGCTCTCGCACTCAGCGGCACCGCGTCGCCAAATGATGGTAATTCAACCCTGACACCCCGCAAGTCTTGCAGCGCTACTCCTGTTGCTCGCGGCAGCCCAGCCAACGCCAACAGCAGCATCAGCAGCAGCGCCAACACCAAGGCTGCAAAGTCGCCCAGCAAGCGTGCAGCCATCAACAATGCACGCCAGCAGCAGCAGCAGGCACCGGCGCAGGCAGCGTGCGGCGGCTCACGCCCTCACTGCCACCTCTACGGCCCTACCCCTACCACACCGCTGCCATCCCTGGCGGTCGGGCATGCTGACCTCCCCGTGGTGCGCTATAGCCCAGGCGCAGGCCCTGAGGCTGCAGGCAACGGCAGCGCTGATGCCCCTCTGAGCCACGTGCTGGGCGCGATGTCTCACGGGCAGCTGCAGGAGCTGCTGGAGACCCTGCTGGAGCAGATGTCGGGCTGCGCGCCCGCCAGCGTCACCCTCACAGACCTTGCGTGCACACAGGCAGCGGCAGCGGCAGCGCCTATGGACGTTACAGCGGCGGCTGCGGCTACGGGGCAGCTTGTGTCAGCGTCAATGCCAACACCTGGGGACGCTGCCGCAGGGACGATGCTGACAGCCAGCAGCGGTTCCATGGCTATGCCGCCCGCACCCCCCCAACTGGCAGACTCGGCCTTTGGCTTGCATGGCCCCTGCGCCGCAGCGCCTCCGCGCGACGGCCTCGCTGGCTTTCGCCTGTCGGGTGCTGCTGCCGGGACGTGGCATGCGGGTGTGCCGGTCATGCCTGTCACGGACGTTGCGGCCGCCACGGAGATGTCTTGGCACGAGCAGCAGGCACAGCTGGCGGCAGCAGTGGCAGAGGCCCTGGAGCCCGCTGCTGCTGCTGCTGCCGCTGCCGCTGCTGCTGCATCTGAGCCGGTGTGCATGGGTCTGCCACCGACTGGTCAGGGCCGCCTGCGCCGCAAGTCGTCATCGCTGCCCTCCTCCCCCATGACGCGCTCCTCACACGGCATGCTGGTCATGCTGCCCCAGCAGGACGTGAGCACTGCTGAGCGCTCTGCGGCTGCATCGCCCCCCCCGCTGCCCCCCCTGCCCCCTCAGCAGCGCCCGTTCAGCCTGTCGCGCCTGTCACTGAGCTCCAACAGCGCCACCACAAACAACACATCCGGGTATGCCACAATGGACAGCCCGACCCTTGACAGCAGCAACAGCAGTGGCAGCGGCAACCTGGGCAGCAGCAGGAGGCCGCTCTCACCATTCAGTGCAGCCGGCTCAGGCGTAGGGGCGATGATGCTCGTTCCTGCCGCGTCTGATGCAGGCGATGCGGATGCCATGCAGTGCATTGATGCCATCGTGTGCAGCAATGCGCCGCCGCATGGTGTGGTGGCGTGCGCAGGTGCAGGCGTAGCAGGCGGTGATGATGCTGGCGGTGGCGGTGGTGTGAGCGTGACGGGTGATAGTGAGCGCAGGGCGTTTATGGATGGCCTGCGTGCAGCTCTGAAGCTAACGGGCATTCTGGGCGTGTTTGGCAACAAGCAGAATCAGCAGGCAGAAATGTGAATGCCCAGGACTGTATGGGCTGGTCGTGCTGCCCTGTCGAGTTTTGATGTCAGCGTGTGCGACACCACGTGGTTGTTGAAACGCTCAAGCTGCTTGCGCTGAGCTTCACCACACGTTACCTGCTTGACGCGACGCTTGGTGCAATTGATGTCGGCGCACATGCATTGGTGGCATTTTGTGCAATCACAGGCAGTTGCGACTCTTGCCTGGCGACCGCTGTGGGACCCCTGCCACCTCTACCATGTTGATACACTGACGCCCAATGCCCACAGCACTACACGTACACGTGGTGGTGCATGCGCGTTAGCTGTAGACCAACATGCAGCAAACTGCCTGCAGAGTGCGCTGTCGTTCGTGTGCACAAGTCGCTGCGCTGGTGTTTCTGGTGCCCGGCTTCCTCCTCCACTCAGCCTCCCCCCCCTATCTCCTTACGCCTGATCCAGATTCTCGTTCAGATTTGTCCTGTGTGCCCTGAACGGCGTCTCCGCATTAATTCATCACACATAGCCGCAATGACAGGTTGCGATGCTTTTTGACGCGTGCCAATGCGAATGTTGCCCCGCGCCGTACTGTGGAGCCGAACGCCATGCAACAGAACGGCATTCTCTGCGACACACTCTTATGCCTCTGTTCCCCTTGACGTCTTTGGCACCCATCTACCGGCCTTTCATTCAGGCGTACTTGGCCGCCTTATGTGCGTCACGTTTTGCACTGCCTGTTTGCACTTTGTATGTCCTCTGCTGGATCTGCGCATGTTCGTGTCACAGAAATTGTTCGTGCACTGACATGGAAATCCATGCAGTAGGTAGTGATGGACCAAACCATCAAGTGGCAGCAGCAGTGGCACACACACCTCTGCTAAAGCGTGCCTCATGAAGCATCCCCAGACCGCTGCTTGGTTGGCTTGATTTCCCAGCCTAACTGCATTCTGTGGTTTGCACAAAGACCTGCCACCCCTAGTCCCTTATGCACTCTAGTTCCGTGGCTGCTTGAGCCTGCGCGTTGGTTGATCCAAAGGTACTGGCCTGTAGGTAGAGGCCTGTAGGTAGAGGCCTGGTAGGTAGGGGTGGCGCTGCCCCCGCTTGCTGGGCCGCAACCCACCTTTGCTTGCTGGCTGCATTGTAGTCATTTTGCTGTAGCCTTGCTATTGAGACCCACATAACAGCTCAAGCATGTTTATTTCTGTAACGAATGTACAAATACCATTGCCCCACACACAAGGAGTGCAGCGCCGTTGTGTGAGACCGTGAGACCGCCCACTTCAGGCCACCGCCTGCTTTGGCCTGACTGACCACATGCTACAGCTCACACCACATGCAACGCGCATACGAAACGTGGCTGTTGCTGATGTTGCTGTCACAGGATGATGCTCTTTGCTGGCCGTGAAATCCAGCAGTAGGTTGATGCGTCCGGGCATCGCGATACAACCCCAGGTGTGCCATGCATCGCCAGCCCAGAAAACTGGTCAGCAACACCAGCAGCTGCCTCTTCAATTTGCAGTGTGCAACGCGGTATCACAGCGGTTGTTGAAGATGTAAAGGCGTCACAGTTACAGCACAGTACAGTTTGAGGGAGAGTTGCGCAGTCGGTGTGTGTATACCGTTATGCTATGGGTGTGAGAAAGTGAAATAGACACAGTGCAAGGTTGATGATGCTGGTACGTTTGTGGACTACAGAGTACAGAGTGCAGGTTGTGGATGGAATGCAGGGGCAGCCGGACAGGGAAGGGTCACCTTCGCTGACCTGTGCAAATACTGGGTGCCACCCCACCGTGGGGCCCTTCACTTGCAAGTAAAAATAAACATAGCCATGCTGCGGTGCTTGCGGTGAGTGGGTGGCTTGGTGGTTGGGAGGGTAGTAGTGCTAGTGGTAGGTAGCGCTGTAGCAGTGCTGCCAGGCTGGCCAGGCGGTGAGGTCATGGAGTGCTGCGCCCGCAGGCAGGCAGGTCTCGCTCAGCTGGCACTAGATGGGGCGCGGCGGTGCCGCTAGCAATCGTGCGGGTGATGTCACAGGGCCTCACCAAGGGCCGGGCGATTGGGCCATTGCCTCAACCATGGCTGCACGACGCCCTCCTGTATGACACGCGCGCACACACACATACGCCATCGGCAGGTGGTTTGGCAGCGGCGTTCCTCTGCTGTGTGGCTGTATGGTGGTCTGGCGGCACCGCCTCAGCGCATCACCTGACCTCACTGCACCAGCACCCTGGCGCCACACGTGACTGCGAGCGCGCTCATGTCTTGAGGTTTGCTAGCCTGGCCACCAGCTCATCCGCCAGCTTGTCATCCTCCGCCTCCTCCGCGCTGGCCTGCTGCTGCTTAGCGGCAACGCGCTTCTGAGGCGCTGCCTGCATCGTCGTCGCCAGGTCGATGCCGATCTCATCCAGGACCTGCGGGCCAGACATCCAGGCAGGCCAGAGCCAAGTGAGCCACCGCAACCACAGGCAGCATGCAGTTGATGGTGAGCATACCCCCCCCCCGTACGATGGTATGTGCACACCAAAGTGTTAAGACAGGCAGTGCCCACAGCACACAGCTGCCTAGCGGTTATGTGAACTGCACGCACACTGCGCACATGTGGATACACCGGGGCGCAGGTCATGCGCAGACGCGTACACTTGTGTATCCTGTGTGTGCCGCTGCGTGTGCGCACACGCGTGCTCATCAGCTCTGCGTGCATACGCCTCCCTCCCACCTGCCCAACCAGCTCGTTGGTCTCGTCCTCCGTGTCGGCGTCGTCCAGCGCGTCGTCCATGGTGTCACCCATCATCTCACTCGCCATCTCAAGCTTGGCGTTCTCCTGCACCCAACACACGCAGCAGACAACACACACAGAGAGCAAGGGCAAGCGGCATGCATTAGAAATCAGATGTGTGACAGCGCAGGAGCTTCGCTTGTGTGCCCCGGCTGTGTGCGCGAGCGTGTGTGCCTGCACTGAGTGGCACTTCAGATCAATAGTGCGCTGCACAACACCCGAACGGGAAGCACGGGGGCTGAGGAGCTATGTCACAATGCAATAACATTGCAAGCATACACACCTACAGGGTATCCTGGCCTGATGCTGATTGCATTTGGCAGAGCATGCACGCGGTTACATCTGGCCACTATAGCAAGGGAGCTCTACACACCTTGGCGAATTGCTGCATCGTCGCTCCGACCTTCTGGGGGTTGACAGCGGTGTTCATAGCGCTCATGGTCTTAGTGGCACTCTGTACTGAGTTCGCCACCGTGGCAGTGGCAGCCGCAGTCTGCAAAGGCAAGGCGATGCAGCACAAGGCACGGCAAAGCACCGCTCTTCCCCATACTCCATACTGCGGTTTGCCATCAGACAGTGCGCTGAAAGGCCATGGCAGTCTCTCAAACCAGCAGCTAACACCGACAATCGCAGTGCAAAACGCTCCGAGATACGCAGCAACGCAGGCCTACATCAAGCGGCCTGCATCAAGACAAACCAAACTGACAGGACAAAGGATGCTCCCACCTCAACGTCAGGTTAGGAACAAGCTCACCGTTATTTGTGTCGATACGCCACGCAGCTGAGCGTTTTGGCCTTGCAGCTTCGTAATCTGCCCTCGTAGCCGCACGAGTGACTTGGCAAGCACACGGGTGGCAGCCTGCAAGACAGCAAAGGTATGTAAGGGGTAAGACGTGAAGGCTTCGTTTGCTTGGGCTTCTTCCGAGCCGCACAAGGCCAACGTGTCTTCCGCACGTTCAGTTTCCCCCAGTCGATGAAACCCACAGTGCAGCAGTGAACTCACAGTGTTGCCTTGCTTAGCAGCGAGCTTGATATCCTTGATAAGCTTGTCCTCCTCTCGTTTCAACGCTAACACCTCTCGGTCGATGTCTGGGAGCAAGAGGAAGCACCGGTGGTCACCGACTCACATAACACACAGGAAACCACAACCAGGCTGGGCAGGCAGGTCAAGAGCGGATGTGCCTGAGGGTGGCAAACAGCTTGCTCTGCGTGCTGCGAAAGGCCTCCACGCATGCATTTGGACAAAGCTGAAACCCTGCAGAACGAGCCTTTTGTCAGTATCCTACCTCGTGACCCCTTGCGTATCTCTCGCTGGGACTCCCGCACTTGCTCTGCACGGGAGCAGAGGGGTGAGCATAGTCCGTCTCAGGCGATGGTTGCGATTGTTTCTGGTCAGGTCCAGTCACACAATGCAGTGCCCCACAACCAGCACGGCGGCGGTAAAGCCCAGTTGAGCCCGCAAAGCACAGAGTGACCTACCTTTGACATCGGGCTTCTTGAACAGCTTGTTCAGCATGCTGGGCAAGTGTTGATGCAAGCCACCACCGATGCGAGGACTGGTCTGCTGAAAGTCTGACGCTAAAGTTGAAGCACAAGCTATCTGCACGGTGCTGGGGAGCTGACAGGCTGTTACTGTTGTATGTCCCAACTATGTGGCACGTCAGCCGTGGCACGTGGCAAGGGGTCAGGCCCAGGGTCAGGCGAGCAGTTGCCTATTAGCAAGAAGATGCCAGAGTCGTGCTGTTACAGAGTGACTCAAGTGATATGGAGAACTAGTGAAATACAGTGAGCCAGTCCTATCATATCGACAATTCTCAATATTGCAGGCACCGGCTTTTAGACTTTGCCTCGATGCCGAACACAACGTAACAACGCACGAGCATTCAGCACTTGTGTCATCCGCATGTTCAATGGTCAACATGTGCAAGATCAACGATGCCAATCTGTTGCCCGCCAAAGGCACACAGTGCGCTGGTGCCACAACAATAGCACCATGCAGGTGCATGTCCAGAGCTGGCAAAGGAAAGCATCAATTACTGTGTGCTACTTCAGCATGCAGCACAACCATTGCTGCAACCATAGTATGTCCATAATCATACAAACCGATGACCCCCTGCCAGACCTGCACACGAGGCCCCCTCATACATAGCGCACCACCGCACACGGTGGCATCGTCCATCATGGTCAATACTATGTTACTATGTCAACGATCAGAACACACCATAAATTGTCCAAGCACAAACATGGCATACAGGGCAACAATGTGCATGTGCTACTTACAGCCGCAACACCTGTGCCTCCTGCGCCATGCCAGCGCACACACATGGCTGTAGGGTGCAAACTGAATATCATGCAAACCAGGAGGAAACAAGCAGCATTTGCCAGGTATGTCAACCGCCGACAGACCGCCTTGCTGCCAGCAAAGCTGTGTCAGAAAGAGCGCCCAAGGGGCATGCCGTGTGATTCCCGCAAAGCTGTGTGTTTTCTTTATACTACGGCCCCAGCTGCAGCTGCGTGAGGTAGGTAGGTAGGTGCTACAGCCACGCCATCATAGACTCCTCGAGGCTTGTGCGGGGGAGCAGTCCCCGGGCCGCCCCGCCTTGGCAGCCTGCCGCCACGGTGCCATCACCAGCAGATATGGTTTGATCGCCAGGCAGCACCGATGCCTGCGAGCAGTGCTGCTGCCTGTAGGATGGCAGTGCTGCTGCTGTAGTTTGTGGGGTGGTTAAGGGTGACAGTGACAGTAGCGAGGCGGGTTCGTGTGCGGCAGCTTTGGGGAAGGTGCCTCCAGCCCGGCCACTCATGCCTCCACAGCCCTGAGCGTCTGAGCCCTGAAGCGCTGCCTCCCTGGCAGCAGCAGCAGCGGCGGTGGTGGTGGTACCGGCAGAGGGGTGTGTGTGCTTGCGCTCCACCGCATGCAGGCCGTGGCCCTGCGCCGCGGACGGCATGCGCGCCGCGGACGGTGTGACGGTGAGCATCACCACGCCATCGCCCTGCAGTGCTGCTGCTGCTGCTGCTGTTGCAGCCTGATCAATCCCTGCAGCGCCCACAGGGACGCCCAGTTGCTGCGCAGCACCACTGGCTGCCGCTGATGCCGGCGCAGCACCGCCGTGAGCATGGCGCGGTTGAGCGCGAGGAGGAGGGGGAGGGCCAGCTGTGTGTCGGAGGGGGGTCGCGTCTGGCACTGTCAGGGATGATGATGTTGCCCCTGGGAGCCGTGTGAATGTGCTGCCCTGCTGGTGCTGGTGCGCAGCGTGCTGAAAAGGCTGCCCGTTGTGCTGTGGCAGGTGTTGCACCGTGTTGGGCACAGGCAAAGCAAGCTCAGCATTACCATGGCATGCAGCTCGGCGCTGCTGCATCCGCAGCCGCGATGCTGAATGCATGGGGAAGTAGACCGTGTGCGGCTCGCCTCCATGCGGGTGGCAGGTGGCGGAGTGCCGTTGCTGCTGCGCCGCCTGCTGCTCCTGCTGGCCACTGCAGGCCGTCATGTCGCAGTCGCGGTCACAGGAGGGCGTGGCAGCGTACACCACCGGGTGGGCGCCTTGGCCCTCCTGCCGCTGGTGCCGGTGATGTGGAGTGTTGCTGCATTTGGTCAGGTGTGCATCGTGACCATCTACAGCACTGAGCAACACCTCCGCAGCTAACTGGAATGCACCCCCAAACGGACTGCACAGCTCCTGTTGCCCCTGCTGCTGCTGCTGCTGCTGTGGCTCACCCGGTCTCGGCTGGCTGTGGCGGTGTGCAGGCGTAGGGGGGAGCAGCGGCATCACCATGTGCCCAACATGCCCACCAGGACCCTTGTGCTGGTCCATCCGTGACTGTGATTGTGAGTGCGAGGGTGAAGGGGGGAACAGCACCCTGCTGACGGGCGTGGTGGTGGTGGTGGTGGCGGCAGGTAGCCCTGCAGGGCGCTGCAGGCCGACGCCGCTGCCTGCGTGTACTGCAAACGAGCCCTGCAGGCAGCACGATGACGTGGCGGCCGCTGGCCTGCTGGCCTCGCCCATGCTGACGCTGCGGTGTGCAGCAAGCGCTTCGCTTCCATCACCCCATGCAGTCGCCAACAAGTGGAGCGCCAGCGCTGTGTCAGCGGAGTCTGAAGCGCAACACGCCGCGCCAGCGCTCACAGACATGGCGCTGCATATGAGGCTGGAGGGCGGCGCTGCAGCAGGAGCCGTGGACACAGCTACCCTGTTGACAACAGGCCTCAGCGGAGTCGACACTTCATCCTGCATCCGGACCTGCTGCGCCTGCTGCTGCTGCTGTGGGTACTGGTACTGGTACTGGTGCGGGTGTGGGTGCGGGTGCGGCCGGGCGTGTGCAGGAGCAGCACGGTGCGGTGCGCAGCGCGAGTACAACGAGTTATGGTGGGAGGCGGACGCATGACTGGTGCTGCACTGAGCGCTTGAGCCCGGGTGCGTGGCTGTGTGCGATGTGATCCAGGGGTGTGCCAGTAGCTGGCTGATGGTGGCCCGCTGGGCTGGGTGAGGCGCCAGCGCGCACGCGATGAAGTCCCGCGCCGCAGGTGACACCGCGTGCGGCAGCACGACATGGTGCATAGGCGCGGAGCTGCAGATGCGGCGCTCCACCTGCAGTGTCCATGTCAGTGACACGCAGTGACAACACGCAAGGATTAGCGCTCAACAAACAGGGATCGACACGTCGCATGACATCCTGGCTTACTCCCTAACCACGTGAGCAAGGCAAGTGACTTGCCCCTGGGCAGGAGAGGGGCCTTTTGCATTCTCTTTGATCCTTCCCGCAAAAACATCTAGCATGCACATTAACGATCAGGTGATTGGCACAGCATCACATCCATCGCTCACCTCTAACTTGTTTTCGCACGCAAATGCTGGCAAGCCTGCCAGCATCTCATACGCCATCACACCCACAGCCCACACATCCGCAGCTGGTCCGTAATGGGCCGCTGGTGCAGGAATGCAGGTGCGCTTCACGGGGCAGCGCAGCACTTCTGCAGGTAGGAAGGTAGGTAGGCCACCACAAGCATCAGCAGGGCAGGAGGAGGCACAGGTGAGGACAGCGCATGATCGCTACAGGTGCCACACACGGTTGAGGTTGCAGCAACAGGAGAATGCATATATCATGCGTGTTCGGCGCGTGCATGTGCACTCCTCCACCACAACCTCATCAGCCCACATGGCAGACCACTTGCGGCCAAGCTCATCCACATGCTGGGGTGTAGTGCCCACCACCACCACCCGCCACTACCCACCAGGCGCCATGTAGTCGAGTGTGCCGACGCGCGACACCGGGCGCTCCTCGTTCATGTTGATGGCCAGGCCGAAATCAATGAGCTTCAGCTGCCCCACCACCACCGCCTCATCGCCAGCATGCACGCCACTGTAGCGGGGCTGGTTGGGGTAATGGGAGCCCAGGTCAGAGTCCATGAGCTGATGATCAGGCTTAGCGGATTGAGGGCGCAGCTGATCGAACAAAATGTTCTCTGCGCATACAAGCATGTGGTCAGAGCAGCTGAGTAAGTGATCTCTGCCAAGTATAAATGGTGAGCGAGTGTGCAGAGGCACGAGTATGCACAGCTTATTACGCATGCATGCCGTACAGGATCCAGTCAAGTGCAAGGCCGGTGTGGTACAGGCTGGTGCGTCAGGCGAGAGGGCTCGGGGCACACACACACACGCGGGGTACAAAACTACAAACACATACGCACACACACGTACCCGGCTTGACATCTCGGTGCACGATCCCCCAGCGGTGCAGATACCTGCAACAGCATGATGCGCGCAAGCATGACAGCTTGATTGGCCTGAGTCAGTCAGTCAGGCATATGGTGGCTGTAGGAGCACCGGCGCCAGTACCACAGTGCAGCACAGCTGGCCTGCGTATAGGCAGCGGCCGCACAGGTAAGGCTGTGCATGAATGCTGCAACATCCCTCCCACAGAATGTTCATGGACAACAGCTTGCAATTTTGTTGTGCAGCGGGGACAGATGAAGATGCGCGCCTACAGCTCACGTGCGTGCGTGCACATGTCAGGAGGTGGTACCCATGTGTTTGCGACTTTGCGCGCGTGTGTGTGTGCAGGCAGATGCGTGTAGCGTTTATGCTGATTGCGCTGGGCCCTGCCATGGCATATGCTGTAACAAGCTGATACCCGCTGCTATGCAGCAAGCGCGCCGCCCACCCACCCACCTGAGTGCATCCAGCAGCGGCGCCAGCACGTCGCGCACCGCCATCTCCTCGCTCAGCCGTCCCCCGCAGCGCCGCATGAGCTCCAGCAGGTCGCCGCCGCCCACCACCTCATGCACCAGCACCACCGAGGGGCCGTCCTGCGTGTGAGGCAGAGGGAGAGAGAGAGAGAGGCAGCGGTAGGTGCACCGGCTGAGCGGCAGGCAGGCGCAACACCAGGCCATGCACCAACTGATAAGGCATTCCTGAGGAGGAACTTTCTCAACCGCAGCTGCAGCCCTGCACGCGTCATACCTGGAATGCTGCGTACATGTGGGATATGTTGCTGTGCTGCACACTGCCGTGGATTGCCACTTCACGAAACATTTCCTGCGCAGGGTGTGTGTGCCCACACAAGACGGCGGTCAGATTGTTTAGGTACATGCAGGGGGCAATCTGTGTTCATGCTAATGAAGGTCAACTTATAACTTACATGCAGATGTTATCATAAATGAATCATGCAGTTCCACGTTGGCGGCAAGGCGTTGCACTCGGCAGGGTGCGCTTTGCGCACAGACCGCACAAGTGTACAACAAGGACCCCCAGGCAATCACTTTGTACTCACCTGCTTTGCTACATCTGGCTGCTGGTGAACCTGTGAGTAGACCTTGAGAATTACTTCAACGCCCGAGCGCCGACAAACAGCCTGCAACCGCGCAACTCCAAACATCACTTGCGGACAGTATAGCCAAAGCTTCTTGCGATGGAGCGGCTAAACGATGCTTGCATGATGCATATGGGTGCATGCTCTGTGGCAACAAATACATGCACTTATTCGTTGATGTACGCGAGTTGTTGCAGGGCCCGCCAAGCGACGGGTGCAACAGAGCGCAACCAGCCAGGCAGTTGCACACACAATTGTTGAAATGCCCCACCGACAGTGCTGGATGCTGCTAGAAAGGCCGTTTGTATGTCACCAGTTGGCCTTCCCTTCCGAACCCACCCGCTAATGCACGCGGAGTTAGCATCTGGTGCACCTCCAACCTAGACAGTGCCCAAAGCAATTTTAAATAAATATGCAAGAATATGATGCCTTACACGCACTATTCTGCACTGGCCCAGCTGTGAAGACTAGTGAGGGTTGTGGGCTCCAGAACCTGAAGGCTGCAACAGTGACGAAACGTCAGCTGCAAAGTCGCGCGCTTATGTTTGTTTAAGACTCGCCTGGTAAACCCTGGCCGCATATCCAGCGTATACGATGCCCATAACATGGTAGTCCGCCAAGCGCAGCGCAAGCTTGTCTGAGGGCAGGTTGGGCGAAATTGTAAGGATGCTGCTGACAGTACGCTGCCTCTCTGTTGGCTGCTCACGTTGTGGTAAGCTTGCAAGCCCAGCAACGCCGAATGTTGTGGGGCTGCTCAGTGACTTAACCGCGACCAGTCCTGTGTCTTGACCCCCTGTGGTGTGTGTCCCCTGATTCGGCAGGGCAGAAGTAGACTGCGGCCCGGCCGAAGACGGGCTTGCTGCTGGCAAGAGAGCGAACAGAAAGTCGAGCATTTTCACGTGCGCCCAGCTATGCTTGCCGGTTGCACTTGCTGTGGGTCAACTCCACTGTCTGACTCGACCCGGCAAAAACAAAGTGCAAGTACTATTGCACCTACGATGCAGCGGTGGGACGGTGGTGTGGTTGTGTGCTCCTACCCTAAGTCAATATTTTTACTGAGCCTGGGTTTTGGGGGCAATTTCGCAACCGTGCAACCCACACGACCCAAAAATCCACCCATCTGCAAGTTGCAAGTGGGTGTATGCTTGCATGCATGTTCCTTTGTCGATTAGAGCCCAAGTGTGTTACAAGCGTATTACGACAGTCCTACACTGTGCGTCTTTGTTACCTGCTGTTGCTTGTGCTTATCAGACAGCGGCTTGGGCAGCGGTTGCTGCTGCAGGTTGTACCGTGGACCGGCCTGAAGCAAAACGTGCACATGGCCAAGACATGGCGTGCAAATGATACCGACGATCACAGAACCTTCCTTAACTTGAACTGTGCACTAATGCTGTTATGGTTGGTTTGTAATGATACGCACACTTTCACACCAACACCGCAAGTGTTCGGGTCTTTGCGGTGGGGGAGCACATGAGCCATACAAGTGCCTGTGGCACAACGCTGTCGCTATCCTGCAACCACGACGTAGGTTTACTGCAATTTCTGTGCACCTTATTGGCAGTGAAACACATACCCCGCACTGCCCCACAACAGTGCCAAAACGTGTGGTAAACAAAACCAAACAAAGCCACCTACCTCATTGATACTTTGGCAAGACTGCACACTGGGGGTGCCACTGGCACAGTGCAGCACACCAACAACGCGCGTAAATACGGCAGGTGTAAACAGACTACTGCGCGCTCACAAACGTTGTAGACTGATAAGACTGCTTGAACGCTTGCAAACGCTTTGAACTGGGCTTCGCAACGTTTCAAGTATGGTTGCTTCCCGGTCTTCGCAACGCTGTTAGGTGCGGTGAGGCGCATGCAATTGCGCATGCTGCATTATTACCGTTGCCTGTCGTGCCTGGGTAGGGGTGGACATGGTTGAGCAGGCGTCTTGAGCGGTCCATGGGGTAGCTGACCTGCATACGTACTGACACTGACAGTGTCACACGCACCCCAAGTCCCCAACGGCATATGTCCGCTAATGGACAACAGGTGCATGAATTGGTGCATGCCCTCCCGGTCACGTCACAAGGGGATGTCAAAGTAGTTATGTTCACCCACCCACCCGGCTCGCTCACCCGCTCACGAGGCAAGGCAGAGAAGCGAGGTGTGCCGGCAGCATGCTGGCATTCTCTCACCACCATGCATCCTCCAATCATCAGGCACTCTGCATCCAATCGCATGACGAGCAAGTGCCTGACCGTGTGGGGGTTCTTGGCATGGACACAGCATTGGCCGAGGGGAGAGGGTGAGCACAAGCAAGCAAGGTAGCAGGCTTTGGGTCGTGGATCACCGCGCCACGTGTCCTGGCCAATCATTATCCCGGCCCGCTTGTGTAACAATCATTGGATAGGTGGCAAGGCTGGCAGTGCAACTGAGGACCAACCGCAAACAAGTGCTCCCGTGGATACGGGTAGTGCATGCATATTCCCATAAGCACTACCGGTATCGAGCCCGGACCGCTTGTGGCATTCATTTTTTCAGCTGATGCATCGTCGGGGTTGGGTGATGGAATGGCGGGCGCTAGGTAGTGAGTGGGAGGCAAGGGCGTGCGCACTGCTGCGCGACGCGGAGTGTGCCAGCTTCCTGGCATGTGGTGGTGCCTTGCGGGTGTGCGTGTGCTGATTGCTGAAGCCGCGCAGCCGTGCTGGGTGTGCACTTGTGCGGCCCCTGCAACGTCAGTGCAGCATCATGCTATGCAGTGCTCGCCTGCTCCCATGAGAGCAAGTGCGTGCTGCGTAAAGACTGTGCACTTGTGCCATGTACACGCACCTGACACACTTCTTGCACACAACGGATGGCGGCACAAGCACCCTCTTCCTAGCGCACAACATGAACCCTGTGCACCGCAATGCATCACGTGTAGGGTGCACCGGCTGCGCACTGGCTGCGTGTCATGCTGACCTTGCCTGCGGCCTTGAGCCCCAGCAGCACTCAAACCTGCTTTCCAAGACTCCACCTCACCCAGTCACCGATCCCACTGCTGCCAGCGTGATTGCACCGTAATAGGCATCACAAGAGGTTCAAACGGCGACAGCAGCGTGGGGTTGAAAGGTCTAAAACTACCTACAAACGCACAGGGAGTCGAAGCGAGCTTGGATCGGATCTGTACTGTCAATTGCAGGCGCACAGGTTTGCACTGGTTTGCACTGCTGCTACCTGGATGCCACAACAGCCATGAGGTACCACCTGTAAGGAGCATTAATAGGCCTGAACAGATACACGTTATGGCAGTAATCGACCGTCCTACCGTGTACCCTGTCTCCCTTTCCTTATCTTCATACGGTGCATGCAGGGCAGGCTGATTGGTTGAGCTGGAGAGGCTGCTCGTCAGGATCAATAATAAACCAGAAGCTTTGGAAACACCCGTAACTGGCTTGATGGCCCAGTTGCCCTCAGTGCTCCACCCGGCCTGCTGGCTGGTTGCATCTTTGTGCAAGCATTGCCGCCGCTGCCGTGCTGTCCTCGAAGGGTCCCCAAGGGCTCCCGTAATACACCTGTGAGACCAGTTTGTAGCAAGGGACCCGCTGCTGTTACAGTGCGGACAACTCGAGTAATGGTTGAGTCGCGGTTGACGGGGTCATCATTACCCTGTATGCTGCTCCTGGTTCACACCAACTTCTAGCTGTTCATTGAACCACTTCAAATGAGTTGTGAAGCCGCCACGAGCGCCTGCATAGCAAGGCAAGCAAGAATTGAGAAAAAATCTGAGAGTACGACAAGGCGTCGCTTGCAAGGGACCCAGTTCAAGAACCCCTGCCAGGCACAGAGCAGCCCAAATCCGGCTTTCCTACACCGCGACTGAACCAGCTCAATTATAGTTTGACTACCCCTTATCGATCTACGTCTGTTGTTTGCGCGCGCGGGACCACTTGAAGGCTCATCTTTGTTTGAAGGCTTCCCCTTCGCGCATCTGTAGCTCTCGATGGACTCTCAGTCGCGTCCCTACGGAGCAGCTGCGAGCTCAATAGTCTACTTGCTGTTGCTGCTGTCGATAAGCATACCGGGTAAGGGCTTGAGCGGCACCACAACAGAGAGTGGGTGCACTCTCAGAAGTGTGTGCGACGTGTGTTTCGTTGCGAAGACGTTTCATTCACATCACTGGCGTGGCTTGGAATTGCAGCTCTAGACTAAGCATCAACGCGTTCAATGATGCGCAACCTGCGACAGAAGCGCGTCCATGTTTGCTTGAAGGGCGCGCGTTGCTCCCTTCAGTTCAACGGTTACATCCAGTTCATTACAGGGCTTACCAATCACAGCCGTTCTGACTGGTCTTTGTGCCCCACGTAATTGATTGCTGCAGGTTGCATTGCAGGCCTGGCTTTAAGCACGTTGGTCTCCGGCGCAACACCTGAGCGCCTGGCGCCCGACCAAGCCCACGCTGTTCGCCAGGCCATCCGCCTCCTGGCACAGCACAAGCTGCCTGTACCGTCTGATTTACTCGCCTTTGCATCCAGGGCTGCAGATATGCCCTTACCTCCTCAGCTGTCCTGGCAGGGACGCACTGTGCTTGAAGACGTGCCAATTGACGCGCCAACGCCTGCGCCCACATACACTGCTGTGGACGCTGGCGTCGCCACTGCTGCACCCACATACTACGCGCAGCCAACTGTGTCACCCACCACTGCTCCCTACCAGCCTGTTCCTCCTCGCTGCACTTTGCCTTCCTGCCTGCGTGTCAGCTCGCGCGAGGTTTCTATGGGCGACTCCCTCTTGGTAAGGCCGACAGGACGCAAGACCGCGGCAATTGAAAATGGCCTGCGGTGCAATTCCATGCGGGTGCAGGTGTAACGACCGCAATCAAGCGCCAAGTGCTCATCTGCCATCGCCTGTTGCACTCAAAATCACACTCGAGGCTTGCCGGAGGCCGTTAAATGTTAAAGGCATAATCATACATGGCATCACACCTTCCAAATTCTATGTGTGCTGTGCAGGTCGAATTTTCCGGTTGGGCTGCTGTCAGCGAAGATCCACTGGTGGTCAAGACAGCGCTGACATACGAGTTTGGTGTTGTCGCCCACGGCCAACGCCGTCCCGCGTTCACTGGCTCCAGCGAGACTTCCCTCACCCTACACATGCTGACTATAGGCACGACCACCCTGTACGCCTGCTCCCAAGCCTCCTACACCTACCAGGCTGGTGTCTCTGTCGTGTCGACTGCAGCCTGCCAGCAGGTTGACGTGGCCGTCTACGAGGAGGAGGCGTCGCTACCACGTGCCACAGCAAACCCTGTTGTCACCCCCAAACCTACTTCCCTACCTGCAAGCTCGGTGCCTTTGCCGATATGCACAGAGGCCGTCTGCTTCAATGCTGCGGGTGTCACATCTGTCGTCATTGGCGAGCCGTTCACGGTGAGCAACGGGGAAACTTGAACTGAGCATAATGGCAAGGACTGTGCGCAGTACACTTGAATTTTGCACGGTCCTCGTGTTGACACTGCTCTCTGCCTTGGGTTTTGCAGTTCAGTGCGCAGGGCTGGGAGGCGGTGCCCATCACAGCTGCAACCGTTGGCTTGCTGCGCTACCAGTTTGGCCACATTGATTCCGCAGGAATGCGAGTTCCTTCAGGCCCTCTGTCCGCACAGCCCTATGCCACGCTGCAGAGCGATCTCTTGCCTGTCAGCAGCACAACTCAGATATTCTTGTGCGTCTGGTCCGAGTATTTTCTCCCTGAGACTGCAACATACAACGTCTCCGAGCCTGTTTGTACCACCACCAAGATGGGCGTAATCCCACGAGCGCCCTCTTGCCTCTCAAAGCTTGGCTGCATCAGCGTCTCACCTGCCGACTTCATCAGCACGCTTAGCACTGTCACGGTACGTTGAAGCTTGCACCTGTTGGCAATCTCAACCTGCCTTTGTGCTGTGTTCCAACATGTATGTTCTTCTTCTTCTTCGTTCGCTCACCTGCCTATCCGTCACCTCGCCGTCCACTTTTGGCCAACGTACAGGTGTCTGCCCCTGACTGGCAGCCAGCGACTGTGGCTGAAGCCTCCCCAGTACTCACGTACGAGTTTGGCACCCTCAAGGCCCTCAACGGCAGCCAGGAGCGTGTCGTTTACGCACCAGCATCGCCGGCCACCTCGGCTGAGTTTGGGGCGCTGCCTGCTGGGTCCACCACTCTGTACACATGCGTGTATGCGCGGTACTTCCCCATCAACGCCACCTCACAGCAAGCCTGCGTCACGCTCACGCTCATGGTCAACCACCCACCCACCAGCGCGCCCACGTCTACATCCACTCCTGAGCCCACAGCCGGTCCTACGGCCACCCCCCCTGCTGTGCTGACGGCGGCGCCGACCGCCCAGCCCACACCTGCGCCCACACAGCTGCCCGCTGCTGAATGCCTTGATATCAAGGCAGCATGCGTCAGCGTAAACGCGACGGCTGCGACTACCCTCGACACCATTTTGGTGAGTGTTGTGGACGGGCAGGCAGAGGGATGCGAAATGCAGGTTACCCGTCTCTCCCGTGCCTGGCCTGGCTATTGTAGCCTAGGACTACTCCCCATGCATGGCCGACCAGGCCGATCGAACCAGCCCTCATGCAAATCCCTCGACTTCTCCGCCGCCAGCTAACCGTTCCACGTTGTCGTCATATGCTTGTGCTGGCAGGTGGCCGCAGGCGGCTGGTCCGCGCCAGTGGTCCAAGGTGTCCCCGCCGTCCTGCAGTACGAGTTTGGCACCATCAGCGATGCAGGCGTGCTGCTGCCCCGCCTTGGCCCCACCAACACATCTGAGGCGCTGCTGGCCGCGCTGCCGGCGGGCGCCTGCACGCTCTACGTCTGTGTCGCTGCGCGATACCACCTGCCCCTCGATAACGCTGCGGCCGCCTCTGTTGTGCAGGGTGCACGCGCTTGCCTCAACGTCACCCTGAATGTCACCGCCGTCGTGGCCACCCCTGAGCAGGTTGCGGCGCAGGTGTCAGTCATGCTTGGCGCCCTCAGCGCGCTCAACATGACGGACGCCGCCTCGCCCGCCGTGGCGTCCGCTGCCGTGGATGCCGCCGCACGCATCGCCGCGCTGACCGCCCTGGGCCCTTCTGCTGACACTGCGGCCGCGCTGCGGGGGGTTGCAGACGTCGTGATGGATGTGCTGGCGTCGGCTGCTGGCAATAATATGCCACTCACACAGTTCTTTACCGCCGCATCTGGTGTGTGGGCGTCCGCCGGCGCTGCGGGCCGTGAGGCTGCCGTCAATGCGTTGGGCGCCGAGGCCGAGCAACTTGGTCAACATCCGCTGTCTGCTGCGGATGCCGGCCCCGCCCTCGCGTTCTTCTCCAAGATGCTGCTGTCACCCACGCCTGTGCAAATTGCTAGCCAGGACGGCGGTGTTGAGCCCGCTGGCCCCAGCGCTGCGCGCATGTTGGACGCGGTGGTGCGCTGCGTGGAGGCGCTCTCGCAGGGCCTGCTGGCGGCGCTGGCGGCAGGCGACGCACCCGTCACGCTCACCTCCGCCGTGCTCAGCGCCATGGCCCGCCGCGCCAGCGTGGCGGAGTTGCTGGCTGCGCTGGCTGATGCGGGTCTGCGCAGTGAGCTGCCGCTGCCGGTGAGCCAGGCGCAGGCAGCCTCCCAGGCACGCCGCCGGGTGATGCAGCTGGCGCGTCGCGGCCTGAGGGTGCTTGCCGACATCCCCTCCGCCTCCTCGCTCCTCCCGGCCGCCACCGTGACGTCCGGCGCAGCACCGCTGGTGGCCGCCTGCGCAGCGGACGCCTCGTGCTCCGCGTCGGGCGTGGCCGTGTCCGCCACCTACACCCCCCTGGCGGAGGCCAGCCTGGCGCTGGCAGCGCTGGGCGGCTCTGCTGCGCCGCTGGTGGCTGGCCTGCCGGACTACAAGGGCTCCGCGCAGCTGGTGTCCGGGGTGCTGCGGGTGTCGCTGGGCATCATGCTACCCACGCAGGACATACTGGCGGCCCTCACCAACTCCTCCGCCGCCCCGCCAAGCGGCCTGGTGGCGGTGGACCTGCTGGTGGAGGCGGCGCTGCTGCGCCCTCAGGCGTCATTCAAGCGCGTACTGGTACGCCTGCAGGATGCGACCGCATGGCCCGTTGCTGCCAGCTGCAGTGCCACGTGGTGTGTTGCGTCGAGCCCCGCTGGTCTCCAGTCCTCAGTCACCACCAGCGCTGCTGCCAGCGCCTCATCTGTCGACATGGGTGCTGCCGTCATGCTGGTCAGCGGTACGAGCGCCCTGCCGGGCGACTTTGCAGTGGTGCAGTACGAGTCCAGCGAAGGGCAGCAGTCAGTCACAGACGCGCCCACCGCCCCACCCATGCCAAATGTCAGGAGCGGTGGCGCTGCATCATCCACGCGGGCACCTATGATGGTGGCCTGCATTGTTGCGCTCCTAGCTGCCATGGTTTTGTGATAGCGAGCGCGCATGCTCGAATGCCGCGCTTGCGCTGCTGGTGCTGGTGCTGCTGGTGTCGTTGGTACTGCACTGCATTGCGTGTGGTACAGCACAGCCACACACACATGATTGATGAGCCATGGTTAGAAAATGTAGACGCATGAAGGAATGCCAAATTGCCCATGTTAGCGTTTTTATGACCGCTGCGAAGACATCCCGATGTCACGATGTAAGAACGCGCAGTACTTGTTGCACCTCAACCAGTGAGACCAACACACCTAACATTCTTTCTTGTGCAGCACTTGATATTTTGTTTGCCTTCTGTTACAGCATATGTTCGCATCACACCGCATGTATACGCACTGCACACTGTTGACACGCGCTGTGCAATATGTGTTTATGTGTGGCGACGTGCTTCTGGTTGTGCGCCTGCGTGCGGGGCAGATAGTTGTTCGCTCTCGCGCGCATGCATTGTGTGTACGTGCAGTTGTACAGCGTCCATCGTGCACGTGTGTGGGCGAAAGTGTAGTAGCAGCTCCCCTATTCATCCCATATTGCCGCGTGACGCCAATGGAGGTTGGACTGCCAGCGTCCTATTCCTGCCCACTCCAATGCGTTTTGTGCATTCATCGATTACATCAAACTGTGTGATGGTCGTAGTGCTGTCCTGTTAACAATGGCTTGCAGCGGTGTTGGCGTTTACAAGGCTCAATCCTGTGCAACCAACCGGTAATTTGTTCATAAATCCGATCTTGCCCGCTCGTGCATGAATCAACCATTCATTTATCCCAATTTACAGGCATGCGAGCCTCCTGCGCCTCTCTGCTCAGGCTATTTTCTCCATGACTGCCCATGCGGATCGTTGTCGCCTGCTGCTGTTGCGGCTGACCTGCTGGTTTGCGGCAACAAAGTGCATGTGTTTGTTGTCTTTGGCGCACGCCGCGGTCCCGAGCGTGATTGCATGTACTGGTCACTCCACCTGCGTGCGCTGCCCTTACTTGACAGCTGGTCAACATCATCACAGGGTACTTTCGTGCATGGCAAATCAAGTGCCGTTAAGCCTGGCACAGCATCGTTTTTGTAACGCTGATTATGTTTTGCTGCCAAAAGTAACCTTGTGGGGGCTGGCTTGGAACCCAGTCTGTTGCACAAATCATTGCGCGTTCAGGCAATCAGTTGGACGACTTCCCCCCCTCGCATCACTTTCCCCCACTGCCTGTCAGTGTCTACTACAGCTTTACACCAGACAGCCGCCTGATTGCATTGCTACGGTGACACCATATGGGGGTTCGCTAGCTAGGGGAGGGAGAATGGCGGAACGAATACACTGGAGGGATGGTCGGCCGCGCATGGTCAGTGGCTACAATAGCCAGGAGCGGCCACAACCCGGCCAAAACCACACGGAGAGATACGGTAGATAGGCTTCATTTCACATCTCGCTGCCTGCCCGTCCACAACACTCACCAATATGGTGTCGAGGGTAGTCGCAGCCGTCGCGTTTACGCTGCGGCATGCTGCCTTGATATCAAGGCACTCAGCAGCGGGCAGCTGTGTGGGCGCAGGTGTGGGCTGGGCGGTCGGCGCCGCCGTCAGCACAGCAGGGGGGGTGGCCGTAGGACCGGCTGTGGGCTCAGGAGTGGATGTAGACGTGGGCGCGCTGGTGGGTGGGTGGTTGACCATGAGCGTGAGCGTGACGCAGGCTGGAGGTAGTGGAGGGCTTGGCGGTGTACAGCAAAGGGGCCATGGTAGCGCAGCCTGTATGCCTGTCAAACAAAGCAAAGCGCTTGCACATGCGCCAACCGCATAGTGCTTGTTTCGGAAAGGGATGCCGGACATGCTGCACCCCAGCGCATGGCAGACCGCAATCCAGAGTCAGGGCAGCCAACCATGCAGTACAGACCCAGCCAAAGCATGCCGCTGCTCCGCAGTGTCGGCAGTGTAGAAGGCAGTGATCGAAGAGGGGCAGTCTAGTCCCTGCGTTTTGGTCATCAATCAGTTTCGGTACGGCGCGTGCTAGCACTACCTGCAGTGGTGGTCAGCGCCTCAAACCAAAAGTGCATTGCTGGCGCACCAAACAGTACTCAGCTGTTGTGAACTATCGAGGGCATTGCACTCGGGTAGCTTGTGTCTTTGGCATCCCCATGCACGGTTGGCTTTGCCTTGATAGTGCTCTGACACACACAACCATTGTCGTGGACAAAGTTCTTTCATTCCTGCGACACCGCAGGAAAGTGAAGTGAAGGATACGTATGCAGCCCTTACAGCTCCTGAGCAGACAATGGCCGTTGCAGCATGGCTGGCATACATGGTACTCCCATTCGACCCATTAACAAAGTTCTTGCAAACGGTTCAGCGAAATGGGCATGAACATTCTCATGAAACCATCATCACCACCGAAATCCGCATGCATGTTTAAGAGCATGGCACACACATCAGCCACACCTGATTCACAACAAGCATCGTGCTGGTAAGCATGCATGGCCGTCACCTAAGCACGACAAGCACGCGCATACGGTAAGCAATCGCCACACATTACCACCAATAATCAAAGCTCAACCGCAGCCGTGGAAGGCAGCGGTGCAGAGGCACGCCCATTTGCAGAGCAATCGTAGATCAACATAAACATAATCGCGGTTGCTTGCGTTATTGTCGCTGAAAGCAGTTCCCGATGCATCCCAAAGCATCATGGATGGCAGTGGGACCACGGCAAGGGCTTATCATGAAGAACAGCACATCGCGCACAATTGAGCGCGGCAACGAAGAAGCACTCGGTGCGCTGGCATGGCCGACTGATGAATCATAAATGACACACCGTAGTCTACAGCTGGCTGAGGTGTAAGCATTCCGTACCGTACAGGGTGCGATTTCGGCATTTGCCCGGTAACGACAATCGACGTGTGTAAGCATGTACACCTACTGTAGGTGAAATAATCTGCTGTTAATACTGACAGTGTAAGGATGGGATTTCCCATACCAGCATGCCACTAATCCAATCACATGCATGACATGTGTGTGCCAGGAAACGGCACAAGCAAACATGCAGCATCATGAATATCTTCATCACTCATGAATTTTGACGCTACGTTCCAGGCCGATCGCACACCAGATCACACACTCTTCTCATGATAATGGATGAATGCAGCCTGTAGGCCATAATCGTTTGGACTTGACTCGGGGAGCTTGTGTTGGCATGAGGGAGGGGTGGATACGGTAGCATGGAGTGGAGCCCTGCAAGGACAGGTCAGCACACAAGCCCCGTTTGGCAAGGGTGGGATATGTGGACGAACGCGTCACAGCAGCTGCGGTCAGGCGTATGACCCTAGGACGGATGGAGGTTGTTGCGCTTCCCATACCACAACACGGTGAAACCCACGGGCACGCGGGGAGCAGGGTGGGGTGCAAGCAAAGGAACGCAGCTGCCGGCAGCCAACGTCAGCAAGGTGCCCATGCATGCATGTTGAGTTGCCCACACAAGGCACGAGCGCAGACGCCGCAGAGGCACAGCGTATTAAGCGCTATGCTATCATCCAGCAGATGGCATTGCATCATTGCGGAATGCGCAACTGTGCATACCTTGAGATGAATAAGCCTAGCCCCTGCCAGAGCATGGCACGAGCGAACCTCCCGTGCACACGCCAGACTGGCATGTGTCGTTGCTGGTGCATGTGTTTCCATCATCGCAAGATGATCCATCCTGCAGCTCTGGGTCACTGCAGTCACCAGTCTCCGAGTCGCATTCACCTGTCACATGCGCAGGACAAGGTAAGCTGTAAGCATGGCCCAAACAACGTATCAATGGTCCTTGCCTGGCATGACGGGTTAGGACAGAACCAAATCGGGGCGGAACCTCTCCCCTTGTCGTCCCGTCATCCCTATCAGCGCTCACCTATGTCATGGCACTGGTCAGAGGCGGAGCAGACGACTGGATCCTCGCCAGAGCATACGCCGCTCTGGCAAGTGTCCGTCTGTGTGCATGCATCGCCGTCATCGCACAGCTCGCCATCATCCAAGGCGGGGTAGTTGCATTGGCCATTGGTGGGGTCGCAAGAACCTGGAGAATGCAACGCAAAGCAGTAAAGCACAGCACATCGGTGTTGCACGGGCTACAGCTACACCAAAGGGCGGGAACTTCTAACTAGGTTTAAGGACCAGCAGCTGGTGGCGAGGCAGCAGCATTGTGGCCGCGTGCACGCACCTGTGTCATGGCACTGATCAGGCTCATCGCACACCACCGGGTCGCCCCCCATGCAGACGCCGCTGGAGCAAGCCCCTGACAGCGTGCAGTTGTCGCCATCATCACAGTCCGTGCCATCGTCCACTATGTTGCCTGACACACAGGTGCCGCTCATGCACATGTCACCGTCTGTGCAGTCGTTGCCATCATCGCAGGTTGTACCGTCATCCATTGGTGGACCATCCATGCAGGACCCAGTGTTGGGGTCGCATGTGCCTACAAAAGGATGAGCACGCAGGTAATTCAGCAGGGCACCGGGGTTGGACTGCAGGGCTGATGCCAATGAACACTCAAATGTCATCATCCAGAAGCATGTCCATGGCAAAGACAGGCTTTCCTTGTTGGTGCATTCGCCGTGCTCACACTGTCAGACAAATTGACCAGAGCCACACAGTTTATGTGGCATGCACAATTAGGCAAGTAGGTCAGACCGCTAAACAGGGGCGAAGGCTCACCATCAGCAGTGCAGTCATCCTCGGAGCTGCAATCCACGGGATCGTCACCCACGCACTTTCCTGATTGGCAGGTGTCAGACTGAGTGCATGCATTGCCGTCTGAGCATGTGATGCCGTCTGCCTTTGCGGGCCCGACACTGCATATTCCGGTGGTGGTGTCACACACGCCTGCACGCATGCCAGGGGGACGCATGTGTCAAAGAAACAACTGATCAGCGCCGCCAAAGGCCCTGCAGCCGAGAAGCACTAACCGGCCAAGCTACCACCGTTGTGGTTGCATACCTGCATAGCTGCATTGGTCGGCGCGGCAGGTGACCGGGTTCCTTCCGTAGCAAACGCCATTCTGCACAGGTACAGCAGGAGCATTGCTCAGACGGTGCCTCCGTGATGCTAGGAGCAGTAGCGACCATGCATAATGCAGGTCCGTCAGCAGTGATCCCAGCCCAGGTTGGCCTAGGCACGAACCTGGCAGATGTCAGTCCTGGTGCACGCGTTGCCGTCGTTGCAGGGCGAACCATTGACCTTCACGGCACCCGCGCTGCACTTCCCCGTGTACTGGTTGCAAGTGCCTGCAGCGGTAATACAAGGTTAGGTAGGGCAACCTGGTGTCAGATGGCATCATGTGCATCAGCTAGCGAAGAGAGAGATCTGGGTCAGGTCAGCACCGCGTGCAAACCGTGTGCCCTGGCCAGCGCGGTACATGCATGCAGGGGGACCTTCACCCTCAACCCTCAACCCCTAACCCTCAACATAAATGCGTGCAGTCATGGTGCAATCAGGTGCTTGTACATGTGTACGCACCATCATCACCTCACCTGGCTGGTGGCAGGAATCGATAGCAGTGCAAACCACTGGGGTCCCACCGCACACCCCATTCTGGCAGGAGTCGGATGAAGTGCATGCATTGCCGTCGTTACAGGGTGTGCCGTTGGCCTTGGGTCCTCCAGCAGCGCATATGCCAGTCAGGGGGTTGCACGTGCCTGCGGCGGGACAGCATTGAAACGAAAGCTAAACAAATATTGCCGGGGTGCGGAGATGCGGTGCAGATTGATCCCAGTCCTTGTTAGTATCGTACGCAGCTTTCCAATGTAAAGTCCTTTTCAAAGCACCATAGCTGCCGACGCGTGACACACCTGCGGTACGGCACTGGTCTGGCGGTGCGGGGCACACCACAGGGGTGCCCGCGCAGACCCCATTCGAGCAGGTGTCAGACCGTGTGCAGGCATTGTTGTCGTTACACGACCAGCCATTGGGTTTGGGAGCTCCTGCAACACAGCTGCCCGTTTGCGCATTGCAGGTGCCTGCAGGTCAGGCCACAGGCGAGGGCAATCAAGCGACCACACATAGTCAGCACGCGTACGTGTCAAGTCTGTGCAGCCCTCCCTGCAAAAGCAAGACTCCCACAGGCTCACACCATCCAAGCGCGCTCATGGCTGCACCGCACCTCACCGCACCTCACCTGGATACCTGCATGCATCACCGCTGCACACCACTGGACTGGTGCCCACGCACACGCCGTTCCTGCATGCAAGGTGAGCATGGTGCCAACAATGGTCATGGCGTCACCCAACGGAATCTAACAAAGCACGCAGAGGTGGCCGGTGCAGTCATGAGCGCACGCAACAGGCAGGCAGGATCTGTGTGTGGCCAACAGCAGGAGAGCACTACGCCGTCGCAGAAATGGATGCTGAGTGCGCTATCGCATACCGTAATCGCATGGTTGTACCTGCATGTGTCGACCTGGGTGCATGCGTTGCCATCCGAGCATGGGGTTCCGTTGGGCTGATTGATGCCACCCGAGCAGATGCCGGTTAACGGGTTGCAAATCCCTGGAGGTATCAACAAAAATGGGTCAGGACCAGAAGCCAATCACCCATCTGGGTATGACCTTGCAGCGACACCAGCAGGGCGAACTGCTACACCACGCTTGCAGGATATCCCTGCCTGAAACGCAGCTTGATGTGCTCCCTACCTCCAATGCGGCACTGATCCGATGCACCGCAGGTCACTGCATTGGACCCGGTGCAAACCCCGCTCTGGCACGTATCGGTCTTTGTACACGCATTGCCGTCTGAGCAGGGTGTACCGTTGGGCTTCGCAGAACCGCCACCACATGCGCCAGTGGCTGGGTTGCAGGAGCCTGGGTGGGTGAGAGGGGGTCACAAGCAGATAGACCAGATTGAACATCATATTTTGAACACTTGGACTTTGAAGCTTTCTAGGCGAGGCCGACACTCCCGTCTAGATGAGGACTGATAGGCAGAGCACTCAGCGGATAAGCAGGCATTCAGCTCTTCAGCATAACATGCAGCAGTGCGGCCAGTGCAACAAGCACCAGCGATGTGCGCAAGGTTGCAGCAGCTGCCCAGCACTACCAGCATGCTCGCATGCTGCATGCTTCACGTGCCACCACCCTGAAGCATGCATGCATCAACAGGACCGCCAGTGCAAGGGTCGTTTCGCACTGCATGTGTACTCCTAGGGTTTGGGCTGCGCTTAGCCATGCGCATATGGGCATGCGGTGTCATGGGGCTGAGCAAGCGCAGAGAACGGCGTCGGACAAGGTGGACAGGGTAACCCAGCCAGAGGGGGGGCGGGGGGGGGCACGCGCCTTGCCGGGCAGGCGGTGGTCAAGGTGACACCAGATTTCACCCCAGCCAGTGTGAAACGCCCCTCCCTCAGCTCACAGCCGACTCACCGCCGCTACGGCACTGGTCTGACGTGCACACCAGGGGGTTAGAGCCCACACACACGCCGCTCTGGCAAGTGTCAGTCCGAGTGCATGGGTTGCCATCGGAGCAAGGCGAGCCGTTTGACTTGGGTGTTCCGGTGGAGCACAGGCCAGTCGTGGGGTTGCATGTTCCTGTAGGGGGGGGGGGGGGGGCGCAAACTGTGGGGGGGGGG
>BDDA01000876.1:38154-48537 GCA_001662385.1 Chlamydomonas asymmetrica
TGCAACCAGAGCCACTAGGCCTTGAGTAGCTGCAACATTAAATCTAGTGAACGTCTTAAAATGCGCAGAGGAGCAATCAATGCAACTGGTAGGGACACCTCGCCCATCGTTACCACAGGTCTGCACAAACAGCGCGTACCTGCGTTAGAGCACTGGTCGCTTGCACTGCACACCAGGGGAGTACCGGCGCACACGCCCGCCTGGCATGTGTCGGACGCAGTGCAGGAGTTGCCGTCGTTGCAAGGGGTTCCGTTGGCCACCTGCGCGCCGCCGGAGCACTTCCCGGTGGCGGGGTTGCAGGTGCCTGCACACGCGACGGCGAGGCAACACGTGATCATGTAGGACGGCAGGCAAAGTGTAGTGGTGTACAGCGTGGAAGGCGAAATTGGCTCGAACTGTAAGCCATACAGCAGGCGGTGCTCACACCATTGCGTATCGCACCCACCTCCAGAACGGCACTGGTCGCTGCCGCATGATATGGCAGTCCCAGCACACTGTCCGTTCTGACATGTGTCAGATGACGTGCAGGAGTTGCCGTCATCGCAGGGCGTGCCGTTTGCTTTCGCAGTGCCTGGCAGGCATGACCCGCTGTTCGGGTCACACGAACCTGCATACCAGTGTAAGACACACACAGTTGCAAAACCTTGCGCCTGAGATGCAGTAATCAACAGCGCACTATCCACCCTTTCAGCACCTCTGCCCTACCAGGGTTATGGCACTGGTCCACCGCAGGGCAGGAGCCGCTGCCTGACGTGGCAGCCTTGCAGACCTTGTTGGTGTAGTCCCAGGTGCGCGTGCTGCAGATTGTGTCTTGTGTGGATGCTTTGCAGTCGTTATCGCAGTTGCTGAACACCTGTATACAAGGAGGAAGCACGTGCCCACCGTTGATGAAAAATGCTTGCCGCGCCGTCGGTTTAGCACACCTCAAGCATTCAGGAGCCCTATATGGTCGGGTCAAGTGCAACAGCAACTCACCTTCTGAACTGTGTATGTCACCCCATTAACTGTCGTTGTGGACTGCTGCGCGTTGCAAATGTCTGCGTTCTCGCCGTTGGTCTTGTCATACCATGCCAACGGAGAAGCGTACGACCCCGCGACACCCACTCCTGCATCCGTGATGGCCTCAGACATCTCATGGCTGGCGACGCTGCATAGGTTCTGGAAAACGCTGCCCGAACCTGCATTTGGCGCGAGCAAGGCACACGACCTCACCGCATGTTCCCCTAGTGAAGCTTTGCACCATGCAGCCATGAACCATCTTTGGTTTCAGCATTCTTTTACTCAGCGCGGCGTATGTGGGCTAAACTCACCACATCCATTGGAGCAACCACCGGTGCTGAGGTCTGGCAAAACGCCATAGTATACATATGGCGGCCGGTTTGATATGGGCAGGTTGGTCGAGGTCGTGGCAATGGTGCCGTGATATGCGCAGAACTGCACACAAGATGTATCGGACCCGCTTTTGATTACGACGCCAGGCGCAAAGTGGATGGCGTAGTACGTGTTCGAATCCGGTGCAGCCACTGCCCCAGACTTGATAAGATCCAGCAGTTTGTTTTGGACTTGGGTATCAGTGATTGAGTTGCCAAGGCCAGTAGAGGACAAGTCATAAGACCCGATGAACGACCCGTACCCAATTTTCTGGGTTGGCGTGCTGCAAACAGTTCACAAACATCGCAGCATACATGGTGAGAGAAACTGCAAGCACATGTCCTATGCCCCAAACATCCTAGGCCTCAGACCTGACAGCCAGAGTCTTTGCCACTGCTTTGCGCAGCGCTGCCCTTCGGCAGGACTACAGAGTACATGAAGTGTGCATGGACAAGGAAAGCTGCAAAACACCGTGGCATTACAAGCCACACCACAAGCAAGCGCTGCATGTGTACGTTGCATGTGTACGTTGCGAGCAAGTTGTAATCGTAAACGCGGTGAAGGAAGCGATGCAGGAAGCGACGGATAATCACGAAACTCGTGCCCTTATCGTGCCCAGCACATGCGTAATGGGAAAAAATTTCTGACCTGTATTGGAACATTGTGCTCATGAATGAGGACTTCACGACGGCAGCATAGAAGGCGTTGAGGTCCGCTGAGTAGGCCACCTTGGATGCGCCACCCCACCTGAACAGATACAGGCACGCCAGATAGCCCAAGGTACTTAGCACCGCGGCACATTTAATAGGATAGGACCAGAAAGCAATGGTCTTACCCAAGTAAGCGTGCTGCAAGCGCACATGCAACACAACAAGGTAGGCTCACATGCAACAGGTCAGTCAGGAGCCATGCACCACAGTCAAACGACCTACCATATGGTAAAGACCTTGATGTTGGAAATGACGGGTCCACCAAAGTAACTCAGCCTCGCACCCGCGGGCGCTGAGCCTGCACGGGCAGTGTTCTGAGGACCGGTGGGCTTTGCGATGTTCTGTATCTTGCTGCCTGCCTTTGGATTACTCAGCAGCGAGCGATGGTCACGAATCGTTGTCAGGGAAGCCACTGGCTGATTCAGAAGAGCAACACCAAGCACCGTCAGCACCGTGATGGTCGTCGTCATGCTTGCATGGAAGCTCCTGCCGCTGCCAGCGCTGGGTCCTGCTGGCTCCTTCATAGCGCAGCAACACAAAGTGAAGCTGTGGTTCAGGATAAGTACGTGTGCAGGCTATTGTTTGTTGGTGAGTAGGCTCCAGCCAGGCCGACAGGCAGGAGCTGCAACACGGAGCAGGATTAAAGGCGAACGGCCCCGATGCTGAAGACGGAGCACGGTGTTCGAACGAGCCGTCTCGTTATGATACAATGTTTTACGTTGCGATATCTGTGTGCTCCCACGCTGTGCGCCTCCTTATCATGTTTTTTGCAAGGCCATAAAGGTGCCTGCAAGCGACCTGCAGTAAGGACCTTCAGTACCCTTCGAAACCCGGGCCGCGACTCGGCAAAAGCGGCTTGGTCCCGCGGCATAGCCCAAACACGTATCATAGTTGGCGTCGCTGGTGTTGTTTCAAGACATTTCCTTTGTGCGTATATGGTGCAAAGCTCTTTCTCTCCCGGTAAGACTGCTGCCATACATCTACCAGTGGTGGGCCCACCAAGGGTGGGGCTTGGCCAGGGTGGGGCAGTGCGTGGGGCAGGCAGCCTACTGATGCTCAAACACAACAACATCTGTATGTCTGCTGTCAAAAGCATGGCGCACTGGCAGCTCACATGACAGCTTTGTTGATCGTAAAAAAACGGCTTGCATTAACTGCTGGGTACATGATGCACTGCCCAACGGCGAGTGTTTGGACATTAGGTCAGAACTCATAAACAGTTGCAAACAAACGCAAACATCACCACCACACCACCGGTGGCACACCCTTCCGGTGTGTGCACCCACAGGCAAGTGTACCAAACACGGGAGACCTGTGGCGATGCGTCTATACTGGGTACCAGCCTGGTTCATGTGTCTGCTGCCATAAGTGGTAGCTAGGCGAATGCGGAGCTCAGCACAACATCATCCCCCAACTTGCCATCCCCCAACTTGCCATCCCCCCCCCCACACACACTCTTCACGTATGCATACGAGCACACTTTGTCAAAAACCACCACTTGACACTCTGCGCGTACCTCAGCCACCAGTTCAGCCGGCGTTCCTCACCACTAGCAGTCATAGCCTTTATCTGTAAATCCTATGCATGTGCACACCTCATGCACTTCATGGCACACGGGAAACACAACACAGAAGCGCCGCACTGTAAAACCCTCACTCTACACCATTTTGGGGCCCAGCAGAGAAATATGAATGGGCACAAACGGACACACGCAAAAGCGAGGTGCCCTCAAGCAGTCAAATCTGTTTGTAACTTCAAGGCAAGGATTAAACGGTGACGCATATCCGGGCAGGCTCCTCCTGCTGTTGTCTCTTGCTTACATTAGGCACTAGCTAGCCCGGGCGAGCATTCACCCGTAGTGGCTATATCCACCACCGCCCACAGTGCCTGGCGCTGTTCCGAGGTGGACCGCCATCCAGCAAACACCTGCACATGGACGAACATCAACAAGCTATAGGTCAACAGTAGTGCGCTCCAGTAACCAGGACCAGGTGCGTGTGGGTCCAAGACTGCACCCGCTGCGGGCTGCAGCACGAGGGCACCCACTGCGCACGCTGGCATAGGTGATTGTGCAACGATGTAGTGGAGACCTGCCTGCGCAAATTGCTGCCGCAATTACACTGCTTCAAAAAGTGCGGGGGGGTGCAACCTCTTGCTGATACAGCATTCTCAGCGCGTGCATCAATAATCCAACGGGCTCAACTCACCTGCCTGGCATAGGCAACCAGTACCCCGCGTACGCCCAGTTTGGTCGGATGGTCATGGCATGCCTTGAGCACAGCAGCCATCAATGCGACATCCTGGGCAACTGGAAGGTCCTGGAGCGAGCAACTGAACATGCGTTCGACGGCCGGACTGCGCTGCTGCGGCCCACAGGCGCGCCTCATGCCTATCAGCACCCTCAACACCTCCTCCCACAGACTGCCTCCCTCCCAGCCACTGCCACGCTCGCCAGCGCTGCTGCCTGCATCACTGTCTGTCGGCGCCAGCCGGTGTACAGGAGCAATTCTGAGGGTGAAGCCCGGTTGGACGCCCTCAGAGAGAGCCAAAGCAGCAGCATACGCCACCGCAAACAACACATCCTGCATGTGTTCATGTGCCAACCATGTGCATTCTGCCTCCTGCTGCTGCTGCTGTCGCTGGCCCAGCAGGAGGTGCAGCAGGGTGGTCATGCCTGTGCGCATCGCCACCGTGGCTGCCACAGCGTATGGCTTCCATGGCGGAGACTGCCACACCCCCACGCATGCAGGTGCCACTACCACATCTGCGCCTCCTGCACATGCTGCACTGCTTGCACCACTGCCTTGAAGTCCAGCGCTTGTGATAACGGCCGTGCTATTGGTGAGATTGCTGCCGCAAGTACCTGACATTGTTGATGGGAGGAACTGTGAAGGAGCACCAACACCAGCTGTGAATTCGCTTGAGGGCGATGGGGGCAGCGGTGTTGCGCTGGTGCACGTGACACTCCAGGTCCTGGCTGCGTCCCAGTGCAGAGAGCCAGCAGCACACGCCGCCGCCAACATAGCCGCTGCCTCACAACACACATCCTGAGCGTGCTGCGCGTCATGCGCCCCTTGCCGTGGCGCCTCTCCCCCTTCCCCTGCCAACATGTCCCTAGCGCCTTGAGAAGGGTAGCTGTAGCAGTGTGCTGTGGACAGCGCAGCAGCTAGCGTGTGCAGCGCCGACATGAGCACCGGGTCATTGCCACCGCTGTTGCTGCTGGATAAGCGGACAGTGGGCGTGCTGCACATGGCAACCTCGCGCAATCGCGCCGCAGCCATGCTGGCTGCCATGCCCGGCCGCCGCTCGCTCCAGCGTGCACCGCCTGACAAGGGGTCGTGCGTGCGCGGGAGGCCCAGCAGCTCCACTGCCACTGCCATAGCGCCATCCAGCGTCATGTAGGGGGCTGCAACGTACAGGTAGGGCTGAGGAGGCGCAGCAGGGGGCGGCGGCACGGTGGTGTGGTTTGCATGCACGCGGGCGTCATCCAGGAAGGAGCGGGTGATGCCATTGCGCCGCAGTAAGGCCCTAGTATGGTCAAGAGCTGCTTGAGGATCGATACCTGGTCCATGTACGGTTGTGCTTACAGGGTAAACGAGCGATCCTTGCGGCGATGATGATGATGCAGTCAGTGGTGGTGGTGCATCGGATGTCGTGCCACCAGGGGGGCCAGACTCGGCAGGTGGCAGTACCGGTAGCGTGCGCCAGCCATCGCCGAACAGGATCCCGCTGCTTGCCGCCATGAGCGCAGGTATGGCCATCAGGCCATCTGTGTGCTGATCCGTACCACCATCAGCGCGCTGGGGCGTATGGCTCCCCGGTGGCTCCGCCTGGCGGCACTGCTGTGGCTGTTGCGCGGCATATGATGCCAACGGCTGGGCTTGTGATGCATGCAGGAGGCAGCACAGGCGCATCACGACACTGCGATCGCTGTCCTCGGCTTGCTCCTGCCCAAAGCACGCGACTGTCAAACGGAGCAGATTGTGTGCTGACAAGTGCGCAGCACAGGAGGGCAGCCCACCAGGCTGCAAGGGGCTGCTCCGTGCAGATGAGCGGCCACTGGTTGTAGAGGCAGTCGATGCGCGTAGTAGTGGCAGCGGCATCAGCATCACGCTCTGCTGTGCAGCAGCGCCGCGCTGAGTGATGATGTGAGCAGGCGGGCCACGCACAAGAGCCACAGGGTAAAAGAGCGCATCATCCCCATCCTCCTGCTCTGTAGCATCAAGGGCGCTGGGTGTCGCGGGCGGTACATGCATGCGCCATGCCTCCTTGAAAAGCTCACGCTCCACACGCGACTGGCGGCAGCAGCGCAGCACCCAGCCCTGCAGCAGCTCACACACGAAACCAGCAAGCAAGGGCCGGCCAAGCAACTTTACGCAATCAGGAAAACGGCGAAAATCAAGCGCCAGCACAGCAGTACACTGCATGCCCTGGCCGGTCAGAAACAAGCACATAACACTGGAACACAGCGTTTTGCATGAGCGTTTTGCAGAAGCCTGCTTGGCCTGCCAGCAAAGTATACCAGCAGGATAGCAGCTCTATCCATCCTCTGTACTACTCGCCCCATAGTCACAAGCCATTCAAGGTGAGTGCTGGCTTGTGGCCCACCAACTCTCGTCCGTCCCACGTATGACTGGCAGCGCCATGCATCATGGGTGTACTTTCCTCGCACCTCTCTACCTGCCCTCACCTGACTGGCCATCACATGCCGCCAAGCATCCGCATGATCGCCAACACGATCCACATCGCCATGCAGCCGTGACGTGATGGTGCCGGCAAGCACTGCACCACGCTCCAGCATTTCCAGCGCGCTGCCAGTGCCGGTACCGCCAGCTGTGTCACCACCGCACGCAGCGTCATTGTTGCGTGTGCCATCTGGCGAAGGCGCAACCTCTGCCCCACGCTCACCCGGAGGTGCAGGCGGTGATGGCGCCAGGTGCCGGCTGGCGGCAGCAGGTGACGCTGAGCTGGCAGCTCCGGCAGCCATCAGCAGCGCATCAAGCATCTCCACGAATTCACGCGCTGTAGCTTTACGCATGGAGTGCGGGCGGCCGCTGTCCACAGGCACCAGCAGGGGGTGCCTGAACACACTGACATCATGCACGGCAGGTTGGAATGGGAAGGCGGGCTGCGCAGAGCGTGCCAGCGCTTGCGACTCGTCCACACGCCCGGCAACCATCAGGCCAGCGCTGAGGCGCAGGCGCACTTCCGGACAGAAGCCTGCGGGGATCACGCCTGACCCCGAGGGCACGCCTGTGGCTGCTGCTGACGCTGCCCATGCACGCCCTGCTGCTGCTGCTGCTGGTGGCGGAGGGGCGTGTGATGATGATGTGCGCAGCTGCTGCTCCCGGCCCTGCATCGGAGGGTCGCTGCAGTGTGTGTTGAACACGCGCAGCGCCCACTCAACGTCTCCAGCTCGCAGGGCCAGCAAGGTGATCACGCACACCACCTCCCACACTGCACTGCAGCACCCCAGGTGCGCCTCCAGCGGCTTGAGCAGCGCCATCACCTGAAGCGCAGAGCTGCACATGGCGCGCGCCTCCGTCCAACACTGGGGTTGCGGCCCGCAGGCATCCTTGGCAACGCCTGCTGCGTTGGCGGCCGCCATGCTACACGCGCTGACAGCGGTGGTTGAGCTGCTGATGGCATCACCGCCACACCACGCGCTGCTGCGGCCTTCCTGGGCCTGGGCCGTGATGGTGCCATGCACCTCCGCCAGCCGCAGGCCACTGGGCTGTGCGGTGGGCTGTACTGCCGCAATGCCATCCACACGGCTGCCGCCACCTCCGCTGCAGGCAGCAGCGCTCGCCTGCAGCGCACTCACCACCGCTCTGCCTGCCGGGCGTGCCTGCTGCGTAGGCTGTGAGCATGGTGCCTCCAACACGGGCCGTGCATGGGCAGCAGCAGCATACACGCAGTGCAGCGCCACCTCCCTCAGCGCTGATGCACAGCACGCCAGTGCAGTGGAGCACAAGCCTTGACTGCCCATGACCACAGTCTCGCTGCCACCGCTGCCACCAGCATCTGCCTGGGATGCAGCCAGCTCAGCCGACGCGCTTGCGAGATGCGCACCTAGCAGCGGCACAGCATCCTGCAGCGCCATGCCGCCACACATTATGGATTCGCACACAGCATCCGTTGCAATGCACTCAGCGCTGCGCGGGTGGTTGACCTCCTGAGCACGTACGTCCGCGCTGCTGGTTGCACCGTTCGCTTGGGCGTCATGGGTGATCAGCCGCAACACCTGCCCTGCTGGACCTGTGAACTGATGCTGCTCACCAGCAGGACCAGTGTGGAATAACTGTGTCATAAGCTCAGCCAGGGCCGGTTGGCCAGCTGCCGGACAAGCTTGTGCCGGGGCGTGAGCAGCTTGGTCCTCCGGCCATGATTCTAGATGCACAATAGGACACATAGATAGCACCACACACGCAGGAGGGGCAGGACTGAGGTGGTGTAGCGCAGTGCCAAGCCTGCTTGCTGGGCCTCGGTCGCTCCAAGGTTGAGGTGTGAAAGCAGGCGGGGGCTCAAACTCAACATGCTGCAGGGCCTCTAGGAGCGCTGTGACCGTTGGTTCTACGCTCACAGCTGCAGTTGAGGATGGAGGGGCACAGGCCGCAACCACGTCCTGGACGAGGGCGTGGACGAGCCACGGGCTGACAAACCGGTTTCGGGCGACGAACAACCCCTGCAGCGCAGGCCATCGCTGGAGTGCCCTCACAACACTGCTGCGATCAGACGGCCTTAAGTAGGCAGAAGCTCCTGTACCTTGGATATCCTTGTCAAGCTGCCAGCTAAGGATTCGGTCACGCAGCAACGTGCGCGACAGCATGACCGGCTGTAGGCTGAGCCGCACGACGCAAGCGTCGATTGCAGCGCAAAGCGTGGAGCACACAGCTCGCACACTCGCCAGGTCTCTCACAGAAACATGTGCCAGGATTTTATCTCGGACCAGGGCTATGCCCCAGGCGGTTTCCAGGCTTCCGTTGACCGCCAGGCCTGCAGGCGCACTGTCATTTTGGCTGGACAATCCAGCCATTTGAGTCCTCGAGCTGGCCCTGCACCAACGCACATAGCAGTTCATTTTGTTTAGAGCCAGTCTTCTGCCAAAGAACTGTACGAAAGGAAGACCGCCTTCACTACATCAGGTGCCACGCAGATTCCACGCAGTAAACACGCTGTGTCTGAAAAGCGCTCGTCCAAGGGCGGTCCAAGGGGGAAGGTGTTGCACTTACGTTTACTTGTGATCCCAGCGTTTGGGTATGCTAACTAGCAAGCCTGCAGATCCCTGCGTACCCAACCGGCTCAAATAATGTGTGTGTGTGTGTGTGTGTGTGTGTGTGTATGTGTGTGTGTGTGCCAGAGTGGTGGAAAACCAAGCAAGGAGGTTGCTCTGAGGAGTGTCAAAACAAAGCCAAAAGTGCATGGATATCAATACCTGCGTAGGTCACACGCAACAGCTGAGTACTTGTATTGTGCGCGATGCACTGTTGGTTTCAAAGTACACAGTAGCATAGGAGTTGCGGCAACATGAGACGGCGCACACCCCTATAGTGCCTGTGTCGTTCAATCAACCAATGCCACCAAGTGCTGCTACCCGGAGAGCGGCCGCAACTTAACTGGCCATGCATGCTCAAGGAGCACACGCAGCCCGGCCATCCGTCCTGTTGTGCGTATGCGTGCAAGGAGGGAATGCGTGCAAGGAGGAATGCGCAATGACAGGTGCAGCGCACACACCCCTCCAACACCACATGCCACGCAGCGTCACGCGGTGCTGCCAGCAGTAGCTTCTGAACTGCGCACATGTCTGCCGTCTGGTTCAAAAATATAACAGGGTGGTCCCGCTCCTCAGCCAAGGGCAAGATGCCGCAGACACAGCGCACACAACTGCAGGTGGTATCAACCACCGCTCAGATTGTTCTTGCCATTTCCACACAGCAGCATGCTGCCATGTCGCCTCATGACGCCCAGCAGGCTGCGGCCTGTGCCCAACAGGCTGTCACCTGTGCACAGCCAGCAAGCCGGGTGGTGTTGTCCGCTCCGCATTGCGGTGCAAGCTGCGCTGTCCATGTGGAGATGGCAGTCTCCGCAGCTGCCTCGTCCTCATTTGCCTGGCCAATAGCAGCGCGTTGTGCCTCCGGCAGGGCTGCTGACTTCGTGCAGTGCTGACCGCTGCATGGCTCCAAGCACGTGTCGGCGGCGTTGGCGCCAGCAAGCGCACGGCTGGCCTCACAGGCAGTGTCAATGTATGCAGCGTCAGCTACTGCAACCACCCCTCCTGGCACGGCCAGTGTGGGCAAGCTGA
>BDDA01000877.1:5958-46201 GCA_001662385.1 Chlamydomonas asymmetrica
GGCGTTTCTGTGCAGGCAGCTGAACATGTCAGAACTGATCATTGTCTTGTACTGCTACGCGCTCGCACCCGCACGCCCCGCACCTAGTGAGCAGCGGCTTGGGCAGCGGCTGGCGCCCGGGGGGCAGCAGCGCCGGGTTGGCCCAGGGCGCGCCGGGCGGCACCGGCGCCGCCTTGATGCGCGGCAGCTTGCACGCGTCGAGGCGCGGCGCGGGGTGGTGCGACAGCGCCGCCACAAACTCCAGCACGGCCGAGTGGATCTGAAACCCGAAACCGCAGCAGTGAAAACAGACTAGTGGAGCTGCATCTTTAATCGCAGCTGTGAAAAACGGGTTGGATGGAGCTTTCTTATGGCGCTGTATGCAATGGAGGCAAATGAAGTGAAAAGGAGGTCAACAGCAGCGGGTTTGAGCAACATCATACGGAAGGAAAGCGCGCATGGGCAGCAACGGCGTGCGAGTGTTAGCCTTGCTGGCTGCATGAGCGAGGGATGCACCCCCCTCTCATAATGCTCACAATGCAATGCTGCTTGCTGCCCCATGGAACGCGCGCCACAACGCTTGCACATGCCACGTGTGCTGGTCAGGGCGACATTCATATGTATACCTACGCGGGCCCGAGCCGGTAAGCCCCACCTGCCGCAGCGTGTGCGCCATGGGCCCCTTGCCCTGCAGCGTGCGGAACGTCGCGTCCACCTCTTGCTGCACGCCCAGCCGCACACAGCGCACAGCACACAACACACTGTCGCCCGCTTGCGCAAGCATGCCGTTGGGCAAGTGTGCCGTAGTGCTCTGCTGAAACCCGAAACCCAGGTTTGCAGGTTCACGCCCGCTAGGTAGTCCTATCATGCAGGGGCGAACGCCGTGTGCAGCACGCATGTGCACGCGCACACACGCCCTGCCCAGTGGTACCGTGCGTGACCCACATCGCTACATACACCTCATGCACGCCCACTCGGCCCTGCGGTCGTCTCCCCCTCGTTCCTCTGCCACTTCCCTTACTCGAATTCTCACCCACTCCTCGCGGCCCCCTCCTTTACCCCCTCCCCCCGCCCACCTGCAGCACCAGCGAGCGCATGTCCCACGACTGCACCTGCGGCGCGAGGCCGCTCAGCATGTCGTCGCTGCAGGTGTCGTCGTTGGCGCTGGTGATGAACAGCAGCGGCGCCTGCAGCGCCTCCAGAGGCCCCGAGGAGTCCGGGCTGTCTATCCCACCGGGGCTGGGCATGGGTTCCTGTCAACAAGAATTGGTTGGAAATCACAGATCTGGATCTGGATCTGAAGATTGGATAGATTTGCAGGTCTTCAGGGCCCATCAGGACCCATCATTTGTCATTTACTCATTTGGGTGTGGACAACGCGCGTGTGCACATGTCGGTGCCGTGTGCACTGCTGAAATGAGCTGCACTGCTGTGACCACTGCACAGGCCGGTGGGTGCATTACACATACAAGGACGGTTTACTGCGTCAGCACGTGCGCGCCTGGCGTGTGTGTTTTGGGAGAGGGGACGTGCTCGGGGCGAGGAACGAATTCATGTAGCCCATCGCCGTCGTTGTGCTTCGTCCACATGTAAGTCGGGCGTTGTTGTGGGGCAGAGTTTGAATTCCCATGCTCACCGTGAGAGGATATGACAGGAAGATGAAGCCCGCCAGCGCACCGCGCGCTGAGTTGCCGACTGCGGCGACCACGCGCGCCCCCGTGCCGTACCCCAGCAGTACCCAGCGCGTCACGTTTCGAGCGTAGGGCGAGGTGGATGCTGCGTCGAGCACTCTTTGAAGCACTGCGTACCGCTTGACCTCCTCTTTGTCGCAATAGTACCTTACCGCAAGATAGCCTGCAGGTGCGGGTGCACGCCACGTGGTGGAAACCGAGCACGTAAGCAGTGGAAGCAACCACATTAGTACCAAGACATTAGACGGTGACGGCTTAAATGGAAATACAGACAGGCAGGGACCACTTGCTGTATGGGCGCCTTCACCGATGCATGTTTGAACGCACTCGCGCATTCGCCCTACCAGCTTTGGCAAGCGCAACCGCTACGTCCGTCAGCAGCTTTCCTTTCCACTCTGAAGCGTCCTCGCCGTGTGCTATGATAACACCCACCCTCTTCACCTGTGCAGTGTGACGTAAACAGTCAGGTTGGGCACGGGACCAGTGTTCCAACACGACGGTTTGACCCAACAAAGAGTGGTGTGGTAGAACCCGACTCCTACAGCTGTTGACGAGAAGCAATTTCGTTCAAGCTGAACCTCACCGCGTCATGGTCTACATAATGTTGGGGAAGCGTGAACAACGCCTGTGCTGAAGGCCCAGGTGCTGGCATCTGCGGGCATGGTGGACAGCGCATGGTTGTTTAAGACATGGTGCACAGCCAGTTGACAACTGGAGCGTCGCGCCTTCTGAGAGCAACAGTGTGGTTCCTGGCGGCAGCGACCATACGAGGTCACACAGCCGCACCGCACCGCCTTTGCGCGATCGCTGGCGCGATGGCGCCGCTATGACACGGCACGCAGCACAATAAAGAAACAACCAGCACCCGTGACTGACCTCGATTTCGCACAGGGCATTTTGTATTGTTGGAATCCTGTTCTGCGCAGCAGATAGCCCGTCGGGCACGATTAACGCGCCAAGCCCGCCCTCAACGTGCCACTGCAGCCGCACCATCTGCAACCGCTGTTCCTGCTCTGGCCTACTTCATGGCTTACATAGGTCCGACTGCTGCGTCAGTCTGAGTACAAGGAAGGGCGCTTTGCCAATCGAGCTGGCGTGACCGGGGCGTGACACACACACGCTTTTCAAGGTCACTCTGTTGAGTGGCTGTTTGGAAAACTGTTGGGCGAAACAACCTTGAACAAAAAACTGTCAATAGGGTGTGGTGTGCAGCTTACGCTTGAAGGCTGTGACGGTTTTGCTAGGCAGGCCGCTGAATAGCTGCAGGCGTAGGCCGGTTACGATTGGCGTGACCAGCAGCGATTCATAGGTTGACCAGACGAAGGCGGATTCGTCCCCTAATGTGGACCCACTCAAGCGCGTTACATTGCTGGTACACCCTTGTGTGTGTTCACTGCGCCAGACTGCTGCTTTCATGCCTGCGCTGCACGTGGGAGGTACGGAAGCCCTGTACCGCAACACGGGTATCGAACACCGGCACGCGAAAACCTGGTTTGAGCATGAACACATGCATCGCTACCTGTTCCCAGGCTCATGGCTGCTCCACTTGCATACGAGGGAGCACAAGAGCATGCCTGTGGCGAGGCTGCAGCATGAGGATTGTGGGTGGGTGGGTGGGTGAGTGGGCAGCGATGAACATACATACATTATGCGCCTGCATTCCTGCATTGTACGCTACACCGCAGGTCCTGACGCCATTGTACCGTCGATCCATCATACATTCATACGCCGACCCTTCAGATAATGCTGCCTGGGTCAATTTGCACGGTCAGTCTTGGTCACTCTGTCGCTGAGTTCTGACAGTTGAGCACTCGCATCCGGGCGTGGAAAGTGGGCTGCATGGACCTGCGACTCCCACGAGACTTTAAACTACTCAATGATTTGCGATGGCCACACAGCACCCCCATGGCGAGACACGCCACACTTCTAGCTTGCATCGTGCCGCTGTGCTGTGCAGCTTCGGCTTCAGCAAACAGCCGCACTCACATCCACTGGGGGCCCAAACGGGGTTCAATGCCTACCGTGTGTTGTCGTACAGCTCACAAGCGCACAGGCGCATCTCACTGGTACCGAAACCCCTAGATGATCCAGCCGGAGCAGGGGCCTGGTGCACCCTGGTTTCAGAGCAGGGGCCGGCACTGGTTCCGGAGCACCTGCCTGGGAACACGGGCTGAACGTGGCACGTGGCCATCCATCGTGTGGTGCGATGAATGCACACACCACGTTTGGCCCCTCTGTGTTTCTGTGCAAATGATGTGCCGGAGGCTGATTGTCAATATGCATGAATGGCAGCCGAGCCGACTGCGGTCCCACGCGTCGTTCGCGCACATCGCATCACAGCGAGCGAGCTGTGGCGCACATCCGTCGACGCAACGCGTCCATATAATCAGCAGTAGGATGGGGGGCGCTGCCAACAAGCCCTGTCGTTCAGCCCTGATCAGTGACACCAAAGTCGCAGCTGAACTTCCTTTGATCATCCACCTCGCCCTGTTGCCGGCTCGCTTCGTACCAAGTCAGCACGCTGAATACAGTTTGAGCTATCCCAAGCCTGAGCCAGCGCCTGCAAGCCCGAACCAGGCAACCACACAGTGCCCTGCTCTAGGGACAGCAGCAGCGTATCGGATACAGACAACAACACAAGCCCACAACTGATGATAATGGCGGACGCGGCGACTGTCGCTGCTGCAACCGCCACGCCGCTGCCAGCAGACCATTGTGGACCTCATCACCTACGAACACAACAAGGCGAGTAGCAGAGTATGTACTGGCACTGCATAGTTTGTAGCGTGCACGGCGCGGCAGGACACTCTTGCCGCTGCTGCTGGCCGGGCGTGAGAAGAATGCATACAAGCTGTGAAGCGTTTAAAGCTGCTGCCAGCAGCAAGCCATGCTCCCATCGATCAGGAGCACTTTGCGGGCTGCAGCGTTCGCCTTCCTCACACCAATGAGGTGGCAGTTCATGCATTCCATGTTCCAACAATCCGTCTACACGACTACACACCACTCTGGCACCCGTACACGCCTCACTGCTAGGTAGCTGCTAGGTAGCTGCTTGATTCGCTGCTTGATTCGCTGCGTCTGCGCGCCGGGCGAGGGCATCATGGCCCTGCAGGCGGATCGGGTGGTCGGGACCGCAGGCTGTAGCGAAAACGCCCCGCCTGGAGTTCGCCAAAGCCGATCAATCCACCATGCCACGGCTTGCATCTACCCATTTCACCCATTTCACTGCTCGCCGCGATATTTCGTTTGCTTGCTGTGCACACAACGACAAAGTGGAGGCGGCAGGACATCATGACCCATGGGCACATCTCACAGCAAGCGCCGGGGTGAACGCTGTGTCATGGATGGTGTTTTGCATGGTAGTTTTGATTTACTTTACACCCGGTGTGACGGCGGGCCGTTAGTGGGTGGCCGGGGCAGCTGTTCCCGTGTACTGCAGCCTGTGTAGCGCCTGCCCCCGGTGATGACTCCCTGCGCATGCAATGAGCAGAGGCAGGCACCAGCCTGATTCTGCATCAGCTGCCAATTACCGTTGTATTTGAGATAAATATGGGGTTGAATTGCATCCAATTCATGCCGTATTGGTCTCGAATACAACGGTATTTGGCAGCTGATGCAGATGGCATCATACTAATGCCGTATTAATCTCAAATACAACGGTAAGGATTGATCCTGATCTGATTGTTGACGCCGCTTGCCCAGGTTTTGATCTTACTGTATAAACAACAACAACTTACTAGAGCGGGGGGTGCAGTAACGCTAACACGGCCTAGTGAGGCCCTTAACTTGGTGTGCATCGGTTCGCCGCCCGGCCAAGCAATGTAGCCTTCATCAAATGAATCAATCATCAATCTGCCACGTCCTCACCCGCTGGCCCGTCAAGGCTGAAAACTAGCGCTGGCAGACGTCGCTTCTGGTGCACACAACCTCGCATGCCAACCTACCGCTGGGGCTGCTTGCAGGTGCGCGCGCTATACATGCAGTACAAGTCCACCGTGGTTCCGGAGCAGCAGCAAATGCTTGCCTGGGAGATGGTGCGGGAGATCAGCCAGCATGCGGCCAAGGAGGAGATGGTGAGTCAGCATCAGTCCTGCCATACTCACGATAGGCTGTGGTTACCGGTTGGTTACAGATGGCGGGCTGCACACGTGCTACTGCGCTGGACTGTGGTTGGGGCCGTTAATTTGCCAAGAATCCATTTCAAATCTCAAATCTCAATGATCGGCTGTACCGTGCTGTACTGACGGGATGATGGCCTGTCAGCGATCATATGTAGCCTCAGCATGCAGCGCAATAAGGGCGTAGTGCTTACAGGCGGAGCGGTCGCGCCTTGCGTGTATATGCGCATTGAGCTGTACGCGCTAGCAGTCAAAGAGTCCATGTCGGCATCCGATACAAGTCGTGCGGCGTTGGTGGCCTTATGCATGCCAGTATGGGGGCAGCATCTATACACCCTGTGGCAGCATCTGTCTGCATGCTCGCCTCAGCAATGCAAGCGCGTACGAGCACCTCCCGTAGACCGTGCCTGTCCGGTGTGCAGAGAAATGAAGCGACAAAGAGGCAGACCGGCAGATTCAGCGCGTTCAGAGTGGGTGCGAGCAGCACAGCAGTGGATGCATAGTGTGTGTGCAGTGGTGGTTGCTAGGGAAGTTGCCATGTTCAGTGCCCTCCAAGGCTGCAACTGCACATGCATCTTCTCTAGCAGCCACCACTGCATCTACACAGCCTGCCTGCATGCGCCCGCCTGCATGCGCCCGCCTGCATGCACCCGCCTGCTGCAAGTGATGAGGCGGCACCCGCAACACACCCTCAGCGTAAGCAGCAGCATAGCCGCTGCACAATCAAGTCAATAATCGGGCACAACTCGCCTTGTTGCCTGCCTGCCTGATCAGCCTGATCAGCCTGATCGCCTATGCCTGCCTGGCTGCCTGCCTGCCTCCCCGCCTGCAGGTGCTGTACCCCGTGATTGCCACACGTAGGTATTGGGTACGGGGTGACAGCAGGAGCTACCTAGCAGTGATTTGTTCAGCAGAGGCTGGGTGACGAAGGGGAACATAGGAGGGGTCGTGCCCCTTCGTCACCCAGACTCTGCTGAACAAACCACTGCTAAAGAGGAGGGGTTGTCATTGTCAACACTCTTGGTGCACACCTGTTGGTCTGGTTGGTTTCAGCGCTAAGTGGGCCCCGGCCCCCGTCGAGCCAGCCACATCCCAGCCAGGCTCCAAACCATTTGAGCGTGCTTTCCCCCCTCTGCCCTCCCCCCTCGGCCCCCCCGCATGCCAACCTGTCCTTCCCTGCCTGTAGTCAACCCGGACGCGTCAACGCACCTCCGCCAAGAGCACCTGCAGGTGTGTGTGTGGGACCTGCAGATCCTACGGACCTAGATAGTCTAGCTAGCCTCAACGCTACAGCCTAGCCAGCTCGTTTCAATAGGGGAAAGCGGGGGGCCTGTCACAGGACGTCATGTGTGGCACTGCTTGCGCTTGTGTCCTGCTGTGTGACGCCGCTTACACGACTGGGCAAGAATGGGCCACGCTTCTGCCGGGTATACCACTGCAAGCGTGATGGGTTGATGGCCAAGCGTGATGGATTGATGGCCAAGCGTGATGGCCAAGCGTCCCCTTTGGCTTCTGACATTTGGTGGTCCTGCAGGCCATGCATGCTGGGATGGGATCAAGGGCATTTGTGAGCGTCAGGGTACATGCATGCATGCTGCTGCATGCACGTGCGTGTACTTTCTCCGAGGGAGACATGTTAGGAGCGCCTGGCAACACCCTGGAAGAGGGTAACCGTTTCACGATTGTCACGTTCACGTCTTGAAACGCTGCCACGGTTGCCTGTGTCCTCGTGCGTCAGAAGCGGCGCCCATAGGCTATGCACTGTGATTCCCGTGGGGCCGTGCAGTGTGCGTGTGCATATACGTAAGGCTAGAGACTGCACCCGACGATGGCGAAGCGAGGCCGTCATGCACGTAAGTGCGTGTGTGCAGGTGAAGCAGCTGCTAGCGCTGGTGGACCAGGGCAGCGTGGCGCAGCCCGACATCGCTCAGGCCTTTGAGCAGGCCATCGCGGTGAGCCATGCATGAGTCATCATATGCCGTGTGGTACGGGATGAGTCACCTGCTGGCTCTGGCATGATTAGACGTGCATGGCATGTTTGCTTGGGCAGCACCCAAGCGTATCATATGCAGCAGGCGACTTATGCCAACTTGAATTGGTTGGCGTGCTACATGCACGCGCACCCAATACATGTGCACCTCTTCTGCACGCCTGGTCCCCATCTGGGGGGAGCATGGGCCGTTTGGCCGACACGCTCCTGATGTAACATAGCATAACATCACATGCATGCGCATGCACAAGCACGTTTGTGCGAGGCCATGAGTGAGTGAGTGCATTTTGCTCCTCCGGTTTTGAGCTGCAAGCATCCCGCAGCACACTGCAGAACGCAGAGGCCCTATCCCGCGTCGTCCTGCATTCCACCCCCCATGCATACATGCATGCAGGCGCTGCTGCAGCACATGGTGGAGGAGGAGCAGCAGTACCTGCCCATGCTGGCGCTCCAGGTGGGGCACACATGGTGCAGTACATGACGCAGTACACTTCAGGTGGGGCAAAACCATCGCAGCACTTGCCCATGCTGGCGCTCCAGGTGGGGCAAAGATTGACAAGGTCGCCAGGGCCTTGTGTGGCCTGGTTGATGCCGATTGATGTGCTCATGTGCAGTATAGTGTCTCACACATACGGAATACGGTACACTCCGCGGCAGTACACTCCGCGGCAGTACACCAAGGTGCGCCACACGCCCATATGACTCATCAGCCGCGGCGGTACACACACACGCTGGATTTGCTTGCATTGCGGATTCGTTATGCGTTGCATGCGATGCATGAAATTCGGATGTCCTGCATATCATGGCCTGGTTAGTCAGCCTCGTGGGTCTGTCTTCCCTCTCAAGGACGGCTAAGACAGGCCCACAAGGCTGATTAATCCAGCCACGACGTGCATGCACAACGCCAGGGAGCGAGGCAAGGCAAGGCTTGACGTGCACGCAATACCAGCATCTGTACGGGATGTACATGGGCGAGAGTGAGAGAAGTTGGTGATCTGGCTGAACCCTAAACCCTAAACCTTGAAAGCCCTAAACCCTAGACCCTAAACCCTCTGGCTGAACTCCGCGACCTTGCAACCAAACTCCTGAATGGCCCGCCCTGGCCCTGCTCATGATAGGGGTTAATGAGCGGTCGCGCGCCCCCTAGCTCCCCGTGGCATCATCAATTCATCATCGCCGTAACGGCATTGCTGCTGCATTACATCTCGAATTGAGTGTGTGATACACTGATACGGTAGTTTGCACGCATGGACACTGCGCTGCATGTGACTGTGTGTACTGCATGGTGCATGGCCTTGTGTACTGCATGTGTACTGCAGGTGGGGATGTACCACCTGAAGGAGCTGGGCATGCAGTTCCACTGCGCGGCGGTGGCGGCGCCCACCAGGTGCGTGCGGCACAGCCGGCAGCAGCGGTACACGCTGTACTGCGTGGTACAAAAACCACCCACCCCACATGCACCTGCAAACTGCACGGCCCCACTGGACACGTAAATCTAAGCCACTTATGAGCAAAACTGTACAGGCGTCGGCTCAGACCTAGGTAGAGCATCAAACGGAGCAACCGAGAAGGCTGAAGGGGGAACGAGCGTACCTAGGTGCTTAGGTGCTGCAGCACGTGTGTGCATGTTGTCACGATTGCCAGGCAGGCGATGCCCGTGGCACTGACGCGCGAGGCGCACGAGGCCTGCAGGCGCCTGCGTAAAGGCTGCACCGGTGTCCTCGGTCCTGTTGGAGCGTTCAAGCAGTGGTCAGCATGCCTCGTTGCGCGTGACGTCATCACTCATCATGTTACGCTATGTTATGCTACATGGTCATTACTCGTTGGGAGGCGCATCTCCTGCTAGCTGCTCGACAATCAGTCGTGACTCGCACCTAGCTGCCGCACTTGCTGCAGGCAGGGCAGGGTTTAGGGTTTTCAACACCCTAAACCCAGTTATGACTCGCAGCTAGTCGCAGCCGCCGCAGCTAGCTGCCTCAGGCAGGGCGGGGCAGCAGGGTGTGGTGGGTAGGCCCCGTCTCCACCCACCATGGTGCAGAGCCTGCAATGACCGCAGGGTAGACGATTAGACACCTGATTAGACAATCAGGTGTGAATCGCAGCTAGTCGCAGCTAGTCACAGTTGCTGCAGGCAGGGCGGGGCAGCAGGGGGTGGTGGTTAGGCCCCCGCTCCACCCCGCCATACACTTTAAGGGTTAGGGTTGTTTAGGGTTTAGGGTTAAGCAGCATAGAACCCTACACAGCCCTAGAGCCTGCAGCCATCGTAGGGTAGGCAGTTAGACGTCCTGATCGGTACGACCACCCTAGGCCACTGTGCACCTGCCTGCATGTGGACATGTGGAAAGAGACCTGAAAGCCCAAATTAAGGAGGAGTGTCCTCTGCCCACGTGAAGGCAGGTGCAGGCTGGCCTGAGGGCTGCAGTTTCTGGGTCCGGACGCAAGCCCAGCGATGATCAAAGCTTGTTTCTAATCACTTGTCATGGCATGCTTACCGCGCGTGGGCACGTACGGCTAGCGCAGGCTGTGGTGGCATCCAGAAGGCCAAAGGAGCTGCTGGGCATGCGCATGTGATGACTCATCCAATCAATTGCCACCATGGCGTGAGGCCGCTGTATGGTACTGGGAAATGCCACGCCACTCACCCTTAATAACCCCAACGGCCCTAGCGTGAGCGGCGTGGCATCCACTTACAGGGCAAAGTCGTTGCGTGGGACGTCCTGTCAGACGTGCTATCAGACAGGACATGCCACGCGACGATTTTGTCCTGTACGTGGATGCCCGCTGCTGGGTGTCCATGCTTTGCTGAGCTGTGGGTTTGTGTAGCTCAGCGTTCCAGGTGCCGGTTTGCCGTCACACTGATTCATCGTGAGCTGAAACCCCTGTAGCGGAGGCCAGGCAGAGAGCACAGCATGCAGGCTCGTGCAAGCTTGTGCATGCGTTTGGGCATGTGGGCATGCGCAAAAGCACCAACACGGACGCCTCTCTCTCTCTCTCCCTCCCTCTCCCTCACACCCGCAAACTCGCATCAAACTGATCAAAGCCTGCACAGCGAGCTTCTGTCACGCTGAGCGGCCGCAGAGAGCCCGCCTTCCCTCCTACGGGGCTCATGGTTGAGCTGCGCCGTTGATTCCTGACACAATTCTGAGCTGACGGCACACTTCAACCGTGACCGCCGTATGAACAAGGTTGTTAGGGTTTGCGCCCACGCATGTGCTTTGCACGCTGGACTCGCTCCTGTGAACGCTGCTATAGCTGGTCCTCCGCTAGAGCAGATGATACCGGCTTAGGCTCACGATGAGCCAATATGACGGCTGACCCTTAACCCTAAACCCTAAACCCTAAACCCCGGAAAATCGAATCCTAAACCCTAGGCCCGGATCGTGGCTGGGCTCATGGTGGACCAGGTTGTTCGGCACCCGCACAACAGTCAACACTATGCAACAGTCATTACCGAATCCCCAAGCAGGACTGGCATGACCGTAGACAACAACATATAAGGCCTGATACAAGGCAAACTCATGCTTTCTGGCTTGGACACAACAGGCCCAAGCTCAGTGAAGTCTGGACGTCGTTGCTTCCGGGCGTCGCTGTGCTTGGGCTTGGTCCGGTCAGTCCACGAAACGCACGTTTGCCTTTTCCTGTGGCGCATGTGGCGCGTGTGTTGCAGGCAGTGTAGGCAATGCAGGCGGTCAGCGGTCCCACCGCCGCACCACACATCAGTACATCACCGATCTGGGTCACGATTGCATTGCGATGCGTTTAGCTGATGTACTCTGAGAGCAGTACTCCAGCGAAGCGCATCGCGATGCAACCACGACCCGGAAAAGTGTTCAACATGTACGCACATTCGCTAGTGTGTCGTCCTTTCCTCCTGCACTACACCGATACCCATGCTAATGTGTTCCCTACGCGTGTGCGTGTGTGTGTGCGTATGCGTGTGTGCATGCGTGTGTGCATGCGGGATTGCGGGTTCATGCAAGTATTCCGGTCGTCCAGGTGCATGAATGCATGTGATTGCTCATGAATTATGATGCGCTTGGAGTACACCTGTAGCAGGACAGCTGCATATACCCACAACCTCACTCAAGTGGCAGTAAAGTGCCTCACTTTCGTCTGCCTGCAGTAACACACCCCAGTGGCCTCATGGTCCCCAACTCCACACCATGACAGGTGCCGCTTGTCTGACCGATGCACGTACTGGTATTGACAGAAGCAACACACACGCTTGATTACTTGCCCCGACCCAAGTCGACATTGCTGGATAGGATGCGCTTGCAATCCGTACTGACTGTCGGGGAAATTTTCCATGCATGGCTTCACGGAAGAAGGTTTTGCGCCTTGTTGCGGTGTGTATGCGCCTGCAGGCCCCACCCGGAAGCTGCCAGCGAGCCCCCTGCAAACCTGTCGGTAAGTCAGCAAGGAGCCGACCGAACAGTAATTGTGTGCCGGAAATCCGAAAACACCATGGCTGTTGCTGCCAGCTGCATACTGCTGCACACTGTTTGCACCAAACGCGGCTGTCACTCTAGGTGTCAGAATTGGGTTGTGGATTGTGGATTGTGGATTGGTGAGCCGGAGTCCTTGTCTGTGAGGCGCCGCGTGTGTGCAGTAGTGTGTAGTTGTATGCAGCGCCCTGGCGTCAATTGTGCATGCAAGGAAGGAGCATGCCCGGCAGGCGCTGCCACATCTCCTGACATTCCACTGTCCCATGCATGGGCGTGCATGCAGCCATGCATCAGCATATAACCTGCTTGTTGGAGGCTGGGCCACCAGGGCAGGGCCCGTTGCTTGCCGCCGTTGCTTAAGCAAGCGTACCTGTTCGTTGATTGCTGCTCTGGAGCTTGTTGGGCAGCTTGCCCTTGCTACTGCTGGTTGTGCCGTTGGGCGCGAAGCTGTAGAGCGGGTGACACAACAACTGCAGCTCGTACTGCAGCTCGTACAGCACATTGTAAGTGTGTACTGCATGCCCATACTGCATGCTGTACTGCTGTACTGTACTGCGCATGCAGGACAACCCCAAGCTGCTGGTGAGCGACCTGCAGGCCGACCTGGCGCGCTTTGGCGGCAAGGCGCACACCGGGCTGCCCATGGTAAGCTACTAAGTACTAGGCTAGCCGGCACCTCGAGCGAGACGAGGATCGCCTAGACAGGAACAGCCCAGGTGCAGTGCTGAAGGTACCAGTACTGCAGTGCTGCATCATCACCGCGCATGCATCCGCAAAAGCAGGGGTCGGGAGGAACAGGGATGCATGTAGTGGACAGATTTCCCGCTTCCCCGCTGAACCCCGCTCGCCCCTGATCATCGGATGGATCAAGAAACCTGTGGTCTCCATTACCGTAATTCAGTCATCCATGAGGCCCATGCATCCAGGTCAGATGATTGATCCACGCATGACTGCATGCAGGTGGCCACCACCGTGATGACGCAGTCAGACACCACTGCGGTGATGTCGACCGTGGCGGCGGGTACCGCGCTAGCGGCCGCCGGTGGCGGCGGCGGCATGACCGAGGAGGAGGCGGCTATGGGGGAGTTGGAGACGGAATAGGAGCTAGCACTAGTGTGTCCGGAATGCCGTAGGGGCACCTCTTCTGCTCACCTGTGGGGGGAGCATGGGCCGTTTGGCCGCCACGCTCCTGATGCAACACAAGTACACAACAGTAGGTGCACCAGTGGTTCTGGCCTCCTGGATCTTGAATTTCCAAACAAGCTACGTGCCAGGGCTACGAGCAGTATCTGTGAGTATGCTCAGCACCACCGCATGCGGGGATTCCTGATGCCTCGTAACGCGATTGCATGCTGCAAGCGTGCACACACGCTTGCGCTTGCGCTCTTATGCCGTTGTCGAAAGCCGCATCCACCCGGCCTGCCAACTGTCAGCCAGGCCTGCCCATGCATTCATCGTTGCTGCATGCGCTGAGCTCGTTGAGAACATGCAAGTTGCACAGGCCCCCTCAAGCTCCCCTTGCACATCCGCCACCAGCACTGTGCGGGTCACGCCAATCGGTTCCCCCGGCCAAGCAGCGCCCCGACGCACGTACACGTATCAGCTGTGTTGTTGTTGCTGCCATGATGGTCAATACGCTGTGCGCGCTTGCCAGCACATGAAATGGCCATGGTCGGTGCTTGTGTGTGGCGGAGGCCCGGGGCGGTCAGCACCACTGTCTTGTTTGCGTGTTGTGACGAGCCTGCCAAAGTGCCGATTCGCCCCTGGATGCGTCTCTAATCTGGAGGTATGCCGGCGGCGTGTGAGTGCGTGAGAGTCGGACGGAAGGCGTGCTGGTCGGTTGACGTTGTATCTGAGCTGTTCCATTGCGTGCTTGTTGATACGCCAGCCTCATGCTACACAAGACATCATGCACATGTCATGCATGTAATGATGTCGTTGCACGGCCTTGCCAAGGCATTGATTTCACATATTAGGGTGGCGATTCCGGAATCATATCCCTTGCAGCGCGGGAAGCTACGGGGCAGTTATGTTAAAATTAGTTCACTACGCACGTTCCACATTTTAGCACAGCCTTCACCTTGTGGCTGCAGTCAACAACAACATTGATTGGACACAGATTTTTGCAAACATAACACGTTCAACAGCTGGACCCAAGAGAGTTCCGCCACGTTAGCTGTACATGGTGTTGAACACATAAAGGCCTCTGCACACGTTTCTCAGGCGCTACTCCCCTTTGCTGTGGTGCGTGGCCTCAAGCCAGAGCTAGGGTTGTTGGTCTCGACCTCGCAGGTGTACGAGCAAATAGCAACGACAAGAAACACCTGCAGCACTGCACCTGGGATGTGAGCTGGGAGCATGGACGAGCCCTCACTTGAGATTCTGCAAAGACTGGGGCCTGCGCTGCAGTGCTTGTCGAAGCAGGTGAGATTTCGGATTCCCAAACGCCATCGTGCGATTGATGGTACTTTATTGTAGCTTGCAGTGCTTATGACATTTACCGAGGGCTGACAGTATCCATCACAAGTCCACGCCTTGAGGACGAGTAACGAAAAACGCTCACCGCTCGGTCAACGTTTGGTGCTTTCGTTTTGGCTGAGGTACTTGCAGGTCTATGCCAGCAGCAGTATCCATCATGGTAATAGGAAGGCTGGGTTGCAAGGCATCCTGGCGAACCTTGAGCGCCTGAGCACGGACCTGCGGGTTGTCCTCGCCAGCTTGGACGACAGCGCAGATGAGGATGCGTCAAGCACGGCCGGTGAGGAATTACCTGGCAAATGGCTCACGGTATTTATTAAGAAAGCAATTTTCCGCCGGGAGCTTCAGCACATTCGTACCGCTGAGTCCAGACTGTGCACCCTGGTTTGACACCCAACTACAGTGCTATCTGCGCATGTGTATGAGACGAGTGCCTGCCTATCAGTTAGCTGGAGCACGTGCTCACATCTGTTGTTGGTGCATGGGTTGAATGCACGTCCTGCTGAGTCCTATGGCATACTGGTGTCAGCAGGACAGGCCCGGACAGCATTTCCTTATCTCTGCAAAACGTGCACGCTACGTTCAGGACAGTGCAGCAATTTGCTTGATGAGTGCACGGCATCAGAGCCGCACTGACGAAATGTTATCGCGGTTAACACCTGCATACCATACGTGATACGTGACTGTCCAAACCCCGGCAGGCGAAGAAGGCCAACACCCTGTGACTTCCCAAGGCAGCCACACCTCTACGTATGTTCCCACACAAGGCTCTTCACCACATCCGCTGCTGGTTGCAGCAACGGCGCTGACCTCGGCAGCGGCCCTGTGCGCTGCTAACACACCCACTGCGGATGCCCAAACATACAGCGTCGACGTTGACCCTGTGGCGCCTGCTGCTGAACAGCGTCGCAGCATGTCTGCGAGTACGCTGCTGTCGCCCCCGACTTTCCTGGACGTGCTGCGCATCGTCCCGCTCCGAGACCTGCAAGCGTACCTATGGGAGCGCTTGACGCTGGCGGAGCAGACCTCCATGCGCTGCACCTGCCACGCTCTGCAAGCACTGGCAGCAAACGGCCTACTCACTTGCCTGGACATCGACACGTACGCGGTGCAAGCTCCGTCCTGGCCGGACGAGACTTATTCAAAACCTGCTTCGGCTGTCGCAGGCCAGCAGCAGTCAGGGGTGTCCCAGCAGGACATAGGCATGGCCATGGCCTGCTCCATGGGTGCGGCAGCGCGCAGCTTTACGCGTCTCTACTGGGCTGCAACGCGCTACCGCGGCCTCGCGCGCCTTTCAGTGGACTGTCCCCACAACGCGACGACGTGCATGCTTTTTGGCGCCGCGCTGGCAGCGGCGCGGCCCAGCCTCTGCGAGCTCACGCTGCGCTGCGGCGGCCTTATCAGCGGCTACGTCGGTGTCACGTCCCCTGGATTTGGCCCCGCCTCGGGGAGCTTCCACCCTGCTACCCTCGGCAGTTGCCCGCTGGATAACGGCGCGTACGATTTCACCGGTCTCGGGCCTGCGCTAGGCCGCGCGGCTGTAGCAGCCACAGCTGTCACCCTGGGAAATTCAAATTCATGTCAGCTCCAGGGTGGTTCCCAGCATTCACAGCGCTTGACGCGGCTGAGGCTCACCGACCTCGCGTCGCTGCGCGACGGCCTCGCGGCCGCGCTCGCCGACGGCGTGCGTCGCTTGGGCGCCGGCGTGACCCACATCGAGCTGCTCGCAAGCTCGGAAGAGGTGCGCGAGGACGACGAGCTCTACCCGGCCTCGGCGCTCCTAGCCGCCATCGGTGCCCTTCCTGTGCTTGGCTCGCTTGTGCTCGGTGGCGTCAGGCTGTCGACGGAAGACACGTCGATGCTCGTGGCGCCGTTGGTGTCACCACAAGCACTCACTTGGTCGCAGGACTGGCTGCAGCCGCATCACCCCAACACGGCGGCCGCGGCCGGCATGAGCGGTGTGGCCGCCACGTCCTTCTCGCAAGCGCCAACGACGACCTATTGGCCGGCGTTGGTGCGGCTAGAGAGCCTCACGGTGGCCAATGTGCTACACGGGCGCGGCGCCTTCGCACCGCTCGCTGCCGCTCTTTCCTCAGGCACTGCTGCGCCTGCCCTCAAGGAGCTCACGATCCGCGAGGACTGCTACGCGCTAACCGCCGAAACCATGTCCGATGGCGGTTTCGGGGCCGATGTGCCCATGCCGATGCTCTCTCATGAGCTGCTCGCTATGTTGCTCGTGCTTGCGTCATCGTCCTCCTCCCCGTGTTCAATGTCGGCGTCCTCATGGCCCTCAGCGCTGATGAACGGGTTGGACGCTTGGGGTGACGCATGGGGTGACGCGTGGTGGGCTTCGACCCACATCGCCCGCCTCTTCGCCATGTCCGCCGCAGCCACGCCTGCTGCCATGGCTGCTGGCCTCACCAACAACAGCTTGGCAGGTGGACCAGGCTTGTTTGCCCGGCTTGCAACCCTGCGCCTGGACTTCAGGCGCGTGTCGCCGCCTGCGGTGTTGCTGCAGCTGGCGCTCACCATGGGCGGCGTTGTTGAGCCGGCCGGTGACACACCACAGCGTGCTGCCAGCGGAGCTGGCGGCTATGGCTTGAGTAGGGGCACTGCCCTGAGCGTCAGCACGCTTTGCGTGGAGAGCAAGGCCGACGCTGATGCAGTGGTGGCGGCGCTTGCAGCGTGGCCTAACGTGGAGCGCGCCGAAATCCTCCTGAAGCCCTCATGCCCTCACCAGCTTGCTTGCGGAACTGCCGCACAGCTGAGCACCGATCCGGCCCCGAGCGTCATGAACAGTAGTCCGATCCCGTCTCCGTCGCCGTCCACGTACTGCGTGGCGCGCGTGCCGCTCACAGCAGTGGAGGAGCTGGCCTGCCGGGTGGTTGAGGGGTTCGCGGGCCTGAAGCACCTGCCGGGTCTGCGGTCGGTGGTGGTGAGCGTGGAGGAGGGAGAGGGTGGGTTGAGCGAGGCATGCAGGCGGCACTTGCGAGGCGTGTGGCGTGGCGTGCCGCACCTGTTGGAAGCGGCGCTCGAGTTTTCGGTGAACGCCGACGTACATTGGTGACCCCGATTGAATGGTATAGACACACAAGTTGGGTCGTGTCCCAGGGGTGACTGCCTTGTCCTCGCAACGCAGCCTGATGGTTCAACTGTGTTTCAATCAGCATGCCTTGTTTGCCGGCAACACGATTGTTGCGGTGTGAATGTCCTGGCGTCGTGTGCGCGAATACAACATAGCACGCTCTTCCCGCTCTTCTTCTTCTTCATCTTGTTTTCCTGCACCTGGCGGGTGGCTGTTATTGCGAGCCGTGCCACCTGCTGAGTCCTTAAGTGGAGGTGCACGGTTTCGTAGCCGGAACCAGTGTGAGCACGGCATACTCATGACGTGTCCTTGTTGTGTATTGCATTCAGCGAGGCACAACCTGGTATCTTTCTGCTGGCACACAGCACCTGGTGTCCGAGCTAGCTGATGAGGACGTGTACTGCGGCAGTCAACAGCCGATTTGCCGCAGCAGCACCACCGCACCTTCTAACTTCTGGCACATGCACTGTATGCGTGTCAACTCTGCTCTCTACACCTGCTGTCACCCGATGATATAGTACAGTCCTATATACACCAACCTCTCTGAGCTCAGTGCTGAACTGTCCAGCGCGGAAGCTGTCGATCAATTCTTGTGCTACTGAGTGAAACCTGCTGAATCAGTCCTGACAGCAAGCACCTGTGAGCGAGCTTTACCCTGACCTTTGATGAGTTTTGGTTGACCTGCGTACGATTTAATTGCCCCGACAGAGCACAAATTGGGTTGGAAGGAGGAGCGGCCGCAGGCACAGCGCTACTCAGCCATACTGTCAGGATCAGGCTGGGAAACAACCCTGTTGCTACTGTCTTGACAGGGAGGTGCAGCTCTGCGTAGGCGATCAGCATCTCATCACCCTAAATGGCAGACCTCCACTCGGACCCCCTTGAGGGCCTGGATGAGCTGGTATCCAGCACGCTTGCTATCCTTGGCGCCCCTCCACCACCAGGTCAACCCCTGGCATCAGGGGGCCATGAAGGGTCACCAGGCAACCAGGGCACTGCATTCACGTCCATCAACTTGAACGCTGACTCAGGTCTGAGGTCTGGCGGTCCCTCTGCCAATGTAGCGAACTTCAGCCTTGGGGACGACCTTGACCTGGACTTGCTGGGTGTGCCAGGTGAGGCAGGCGCGATGTGCAAAACAGTTGGGTGTTTCAAACCAAAACAGCATCCTGCAGCTTTGTGCCAACTTGGTGCAAGCTATCTGGAATGCTGGCCGTTCAAGAACATAACCTGCAACCCTAGCTCCGCCGTATCAGCGGCTTTGCAGTTGCTCAGATCGTTGTCACATGGCGATGTTGGAGACGGTTGGCGCAAACAGCCCCGTCTGGCCCCTGCGTTGGACTTTGCCCACTCCAACAGGGGCCGCAAAGCATGCTTACCACATATCCACTTAAGCTTGTGTTGTGTGTCTCGCTCGAAGCCCTGCTCAAGTCTCCAGTAACGTGCGCATGTGTGCCTGGACTTCTTGGTGTTGAAGCGGGCTCCGGGCCAGGCCGCGGCACAGGCAACTCCTTCCCAGCGGGGCTCTCAGACCACGCTGCAACCGCCTCCAGCCCATTGTCCGACAGCGACCGCGCGACGTCCGACGTGCCCCTGAATCCCGTCAACAGCCTCGTCGCTCGCATGACCGCGGCACCGACGCAGCCACCCATGCGTGACCCGCTCGCATCTGCGGGCTCCTCCACTAGCACCCCGCGCGCCGGCATCGCAGCAGGCAGCGGCGCCAGCCCGCCCCCTTACGGCAGCACCGCGGCCCTCACCGCCACGCCTGCGACTGCCGCGGGTGTGTGGACCTCTCCTGTGCCCCCGTCGTCCTCGTCCCCGCTGCTATCCTCACAACACGCGCGGGGAGAGAGCGAACCCGAGGTGAACCCTTTTGCGGCGGTGGCGGCCGCCTCGAGCTATTCGGCAAAGCCGCCCCTTGGAGGCTCTGACGGCGGCGCCAGCGGGGTGAGCGGCGGCAGCGGCGGCGCGCCGTTCTACGCGGGTGGCGTGCAGAGGGCGTTCAGCGCCAGCGCGAGCGGCAGCGCAGGCGGGGCGTATGTGGACGGCGATGAACACTCGGTGAAGGTGAGAGCCACGCATGGACAAACACAGCCGATTGGCAGGTGCAATCTCCGTCTGTATGCATCTGCACGCTGCATGGCACCACGGGAATTGCACTTGATACACAGGCAATCCGGCCTGCAAGCGACCAGAAAGGCAGAAATGGAGGCGGGCACCTGCACAGACCCACATGCATGGACTGTGTATTGCACCCTGCTGGCAATTCGAATCCAGTGACCAAGGCCTGGTTTGGGGGCTGAGGTGGTCCAGGGGCCCTTAAATTGGACCCAGCATATGGCCAGCATGCAGTGGTTGTCAGATTAGGGTTGCGCTGTTTTGATGACTGATTGATTAATTTGATTTGTTGTTGCCCCCGTGTCGGCGGAAGTGCCCCAATGATGGTGCTGTGCCCGTGGTACTCGGCCTACCAGCCAGCGGCCTGGCGCCTAAGGGGGTCACTGCTGACGGCAGGGCGGGCCACGAGAGACGCAACGTAATGTTGTGTAGCCAGCAAAAGCAGAGCAGTTGACGGGTGTATCCCTGGTCTGGGAGCAACACGGGGTTCGCCTGCCCCTCTGCAGGCTGTCGATTGCATGCAGTGTACACCGGCAAAGCACGACGTTGTGTGCACGATGATGAAGCACGAGCAGCATTCATGCACAGCACTGGTGCTTGGTGCTGGCCTGCATGCTGGTCAGCATATGCGCGGCTGGGCCACACGGTTGCGGTGACAGAGATGTGCTACACGGGGAGATACTAGATGCAGCCAGAGGCTCAGCCCCACACCGAGCAAGCCACCAGAGTCCTAACTCAACGCAGTCCTAACTCTACGCGGTGATCGCGTGCTGGTGCCGCATCCGGCCCCACCAGATGGTGGTCAGTTCCCGTCTCTTGCTCTCAGCCATGCCCTAGTCACCGACCCAATCTTTACCCGCGGGTTGTGGTGCGCGACCCCCATAACCCCCCACCCCACCAACGCTAGTGCCCCCTGTTACACGCTTGTGTCCCCCCCGTCCCCCTCTCCCCTGGGTGTGTCATCACCCCGCAGGTTGTGGTGCGCGACCCCGAGCGTGTGGAGAGCATCTCCAAGCTGGGCCTGCGCGCCACCCACTACACCTACCTTGTGCGCACCGAGGCCACGCTACCCAGCCTGCGCGCAGAGGGCACCGAGGTGCGGCGGCGCTTCAGCGAGTTCGACGTAAGTACTCCGCGGCGGCGGCGGCGCGACGAGACTGCAATACGGGGGGGAAGTAAGGCATGCGCAGGTCAATGGTAGGGCAATGGCGGGGCTTGGGTTGGGGGGTTGAGATACCCGGTACTGCTGGGTGGTTGTGGATGTGCATGCTCATTGCTGAATGTCGAATGCTTGATGATACGGTTGGTGTGCGATCAAGGTGTGCAGGTGGGGAGGGCAATCGGGTGCATGGGGACACGAGGCGATGCACCATCCCCTGTTTCTGCTGAGAGCTGTAGTGTCGTACACTCGTACTGCTTTCCGGGGGCCCTTGCTCGAGCACCCACAGCTTGCTTGTAACAGCGCCTGCACGCATGGGCCACACGGTAGCCTGGTTCGGGGCGCGCAGTTATGAGGGTGTTGTGTGTTGATGACTGGCACCGACAGCCCTGAGCCAGATGCTTGACAAGCTTGCATGGAGCACCAGCGATGCCCTGCGGCCCACACCACGCTCATATGCTCCCACGCTCCTTCGCTTGCTCCGTTTGTGTTGGGGCCGCTTCCTTGCCCCTGCAGCCCCCTCACCTCACCTCAGCTGCCAATCCCCTCGAGCAACGCACGGTTGCCGGTTGCGTGACATGACATGACAAGCCAATTTCAACTGCCGCGGTGGTGGTCGTGCGCGCAGGCGCTGCACAAGCTGCTGCGCGCGCTGTGCCGTGGCTATTTCGTGCCGCCAGTGCCTGACAAGTCGTTCATTGAGGCGCGCCTGGGGCACGAGGACTTCTTGCGCCTGCGCCGCGCAGACCTGCAGGTGAGATCTTGCGAGCCAAGATCTGATAGACTGAGAGATCCATGATAGGATCTGCGATGCGGTGCGATCCCCTGCGTTCACTGCGTGGCGAAGCACCAGCACTTGTTGGCATCATGCAAGCGGGAGGGCGCACACCAAAGCGACTGACTGTGTAGCAACTGCACACAGCTACTCAGTCATTTAGCTGCCTGCGTCCGTTCGTCCAAGACAAAATGATATCCAGCAACCAACCATGCACACGTCGTGGGTGGCGCGTTGTTTTGCTCCGTCCGCACAGGGCTTCCTGCGCGGCGTGGTCTCGCACCCCGTACTGCGCGAGAGCGAGGCGGTGCGCCTATTCCTGCTGCAGCCCGGGGAGCTGCAGTACAACCCCGCCTGGATCGCGCTGTCCCAGACCGCCGCACACAGTGAGCCATGCATGATGCTCAATAGCACAGCCTGCTGCTGCGGCTGGTGGTTGCCCCCGCGCCAGCATGCACCAGCCGTGTGCGTTGTTGGTGCTGGTGCGGCAGCACCGACCCCTGAAGGGGATGAGATTAGACATGTAATTAATTCATCACCAAGCAGGGCAGTCACAGGGCAACTGCAGGGCTTTGTACTGCACCCAAGTCCTGTGTGCCATGTGTGCAGCATGTGCACATTGTGTGTGGCATTACTGTGTGCCATATCCCTGTTTTGAGTGGGTGAGCCATCAGCAGCTGTTGCTGCATTGCTACATGCACGTTGACAATGCAGCAACAGCAGCTGGAGACTTACCCACTCAAAACAGTGATATGGCACGTGAGAATGGCACACAGACGGCAATAATGGCACGCATGCCCCACACAGAAAAGTGTGTGACGTGTCGCATCAGACCATCGCACTCATCCATGGATGGCCTGGTTTGGCAAGTGATGCAAAATCAATCGATCAATGAACCAATCAACCCTCAACAATTGTGTCATTATGTGTGCGCCATTTATGTATTCCGTACACAGTACATCACTGTTCTGAGTGGATACATCTCCAGTTGCTGCTGCTGCATTGCTGACCCATGTGTCCCCATGCGTGTGGCATGTCACGTGTGCCGCCACGCACAGGCCGCGCGCTGCTGTTTGGCGACCCCATCGCGGCGCTGGACGCGCAGGCCGCAGCCGCCGGATACTCGACGCTTAGTGGAGGCGCCAGCGCCGGCACCGCCACCAGCACCGCGGCGGCGGGCACCAAGGCCAGCGCGGCCTTTGCAGGCCTGGTGAGCGAAGCGATGAAGCGTGTGCAAGAATAGCTGTAGGCCATTCATTTTTGGTGTTGGTGTTCCTGGCCTAGGCCTAGAGAGAGAAAGAGAGTGTTGGCTTGTTTTGTTAAGCAACTCTGCGGTGCTGACTGGCTGTGTGCGCTTGAGGGGGCACGGAAGCGTGGGGAGGCGGGGGTGCAGACGTGGCGAATGCGGTTGGAAAGGGACAGAGGAAGGGACAGACAGCAGTGCGGGGGTGCTGCGCTGTGGCATGTGCGCTGCACGCGCGGCGTGGGCTTGCCTCGCAGAACGGTGGCAAGCACGCAATTCTGCAGCCTGAGGTCACAACACAAATACGTGATACGCTGGGGAGTACCGTGTGGGGGACACCCAGAATCCAGCGCCTAGCCAGGGTCTGCGTGTGGGGTGGGCAGCGGGTGCTGCTTGCACCCCAGCAGCGTTAGAGGAGTAGATGAGGGCTTGCTGGCGTGCCTTAACCTGATCAACCACTCATGGGTACTCAGTCGTGCAGTAGGACGACGCCACAGTGAGGGGCCCGCCTCGAATGGCTTTGTTGCAGTGGCAAGCCTGCTGTGGCAAAATGTAGGCGAGCCAGGCGTCCAGGCCACCAGGAAAGCGGAAGGCTAGCCACCTCACAACCTTACCCGCCCCCCCCTCCGGACGAGGGAGGCCCCCTACACCCACACACAGCACATAAGCGGCGGCGCTCCGATCCCACCGCGTCCGGGCAGCCACCCCCGAACTGCTGCTGCAACACCGGCAGCGCCTGAAGCATCTTCAGCTTTTTGGGGGACGCCTCCGCGACCTGCACCTGCGCCACCTGCTGCTGCGCATCGTTGCAGGCGGCACGGGTGCAGTTCGCCGCGGTGGCCGCCAAGGAGCTGAAGATGCTTCAGGCGCTGCCGGTGGTGCAGCAGCAGGCGGCGCAGATGCCATTCCCGTACCCTACCTCCACTTCCACCTGTAACAGTGTGCAGCAGATTGGGGTGGAAGTGGTGCTTCAGAACAGCACCAACCATGACAGACACTCAGGGATGTCTCTGTTGACAGCAGCAGCAGGAGGCAAATCTAACGTGGCAGCTGATATGAGTTGTGTCACTGCTCCTTTTGCTGCTGTTGCTGGTGGCGGGCGGCGCCCGATCGTGTGTGTTCGTGGTTGTGTTCGTTGTCGGTCTGTCAGGTGTCTTGGGTGAAGCACAGCGTGGCGCAGCTGTCGCCCGGCATGGCGCGGCGCGCGGAGGACCTGGGGGAGGACGAGCGGGCGCTGCGCCAGGTGAGGCGATGAATTTAGTGTTCATAAGTACGTGGACAGGCATGTGAGCGGGCGCTGCGGCAGGTGAGAGGCACACAGTGGGCATTGTGTTGTCTGCTTGTAAGTTATGGGTTTATGGGTATGGGGGTGGTGCGGCACCGAGTGAAAGCCAAGGAGATATCAAGGACCTTCAGATACAAATGCTGCATCCGTATCTTGACCTGGGTCCTACACACCGCAAGGTTCCTTCCTCTGTCGCTCACCCTACCGGCTGTGTTCCTCGAACACGTGCATGAACGCCTGCCTGCATGCATGCCTGCATGCCTGATTGCTTGCACGCAGGCCAAGGAGATGATGAAGGACCTGGGCCGGCTGCTGCAGCTGTGCTGCGAAAACGCGCGCGCGCTGTACGGCCACAACGAGGCCTTCTCCGCTGACCTGGCGGAGCTGGGGCGCAACATGAGCATGCTCTCCAAGGTCGGGAAAGAGTGGGGAAAGAACGGAAAGGGTGGGGAATGGAGGAAAATGGAGAAAGGGGAAAGGATGGGGAGGGAACAGGGTCATGCATAGGGGAGGCTTAGTTTGGGAATGATGGGAGTGGTTGGAGGGGATTGAGTGGGAGACCATGCAGCTGTGTGAGGGAAGTGAAGGTTGCCAAGTGACACGACAGAGCGTGGGGGGGAAACCCGTGCGTTGGTAAGGAAAACAGGCCGGGTATACTGCAGGGCATTGGCATCAAGCAATGCTGACCGTGTGCGTCTTGTGTTGCGCACGTGTGCGGGTGGGATTGCTTGCTTGCCCGGTTCTGCCCGTTGCCGTTGACCCTTGCTATGCGTTGCTGCCTCAGCGGCGTTGCCTGGTAGCGTGGTAATGGTACAATTATGTCACGCATGCGTCGCCATCAGTCTGTCACCATGCGCATGGTGCGTACACATGATGCCACCTCTATCACCCCTCTATAACTGCCCCTTCTGCGTTGCGCTTGACGCTTGTTGGCGCTTGTTGTATGTGTGCAGTGGGAGGAGGCGCTGCAGCAGCACAGCGGGCAGTACACGCCCGCCGGGGCGTCGGCGCAGCAGCGCGCCGCGGACTCAAAGGTGAGAGAGAAAGACACACACACGCACACACGCACATATGCCAGGATTCAGGGTATTCGGGCTTAGGGTTCGAGGTACAGGGTTCAGGGTGTTAGCGTGTGTGCACCCTCCCTGCGCGAGCGTGGTTGTGAACCATCGTGCACCACCTCGCATCACCGTGTGGCGAGGTGCATCGCTACTGTGTGTTGGGCACGCGTCATGCAGTGTCATCGTAATAGCATGCGCCTGCTGCAGCTCGGTAGCCCGGTAGCACATCGCAATGCCAGGCTGACCCATGACCGGTGATGTGAGGTGGTGATGGGTCACTCAGTGGGACCTCTGCACACCATGCATCTCTGCACACCATGCATCTCGTGCAATAGGAACGCGAACGCATCTTTTGCGGACCGGGACAGTGCATGGTCACCCAATCCACAAAGCGCGCGTCTGCCTTATTGCATGGTGTCTTATTGCATGGTGTTGGAACGCTGGCATGCTCCGTCCGGGTTCATACAACGTGTTTCAGGCATCATGCTGCAGGCACCGTGTTTGTTCATGGTGGTGGGAACCATTCGGTTTGTTGTGTTGCACGCGCGCTCGCTGCATTTTGCAGGGCCTGGCGTACGCGCTGATGCGGCAGCACACGCTGTGGAAGAACGCGGGCGTCAAGACCGCCGCCAGCCTGGTAGGTGTGAGCTGGTGCCGCTGCGTGCACCGCGTGCGTGTTGCGCCCTGCAATGATGGCACGCGCCTATGAGCTGTTTTAAAGCGGCACGAACCTATTGTATAGGGGTTCTTCCTATTCGTGGTGCGGATGCCAAGGGTACAGCACATGTGCATGATATGTTGGTATGCATTCAGCCGCTGCCGATGCCAGCATTCCGCCTGCAGTGTGCACGCTGCTGCCATGGCTACTGCCGCAGCCCTGCCACGCGGCTGCCCCTACCTGCCAGCCCGCTGCCTGATGGTGCCGCCGCGCTCACATGCCACACTGCTGCCTGCATGCATGTCTACCTCACTCCTGCCTATCTGCCTGACTACCTTCTACCTGGTCTGATCGGTGTCGCTGCACGTGTGTACCTGCTGTGCTGCCTCCCTGCTACCTGCTGTGCTGCCTGCTGCCTGCCTGCCTGCCTGCCTGCCTCCCTGCTACCTGCAGGTGTCCCTGCACGACTACTTCATCCTGGTGCCCGAGGCGGTGGCGGCGCTGGAGGAGCGTGAGAAGCTGCTGGAGCGGCTGTGGGAGCTGCAGGACGACGTGGACGCCAAGCGCATGGCGGTGGCCAGCGGCAAGGTGAGGGGCAGGCACATGACTGAGATGAGGGGTGTAACGTAGATAGGTCCAGGCAGATGTGCATGTATCGTACGTGGCCAGCGGCAAGGTGAGGCAGGCAGGCGGTAGGAACATACCTACCGGTAGAATGTAGGTTCAGATGGGCACTGTTGGATAAGCGCCTTGCCGCGGCCAGCGGCAAGGCGATAGGCGCAGGTGAGCGATGTATATAGGTGCAGACAGTTATAGACAGATGTTGATGGGTTTATTGATCGCTAGGTAGGACAAAGTGACCAGTAAGGGGGATGTGTTTTTTCTGGTCCACATCTGGGGGAAGCATAGGCCGCCTGGCCGACACGCTCCTGATGCAACGGACCTTGGCATAACAAATCATGCTACCTCTCCCTCTCGCTCATATAGTCATATGCGTGCGGTGTGTCACCATGCAGGCGGGCGCGCGCGGCCCGGCGCTGGCCGCGCAGGCGGAGCGCCTAGAGGAGGCGCTGCGTGCAGCGCGCGAGGCGTACGGCACCGTCAAGGCGCGCAACCAGGAGGAGCTGCTGAGGCTGCAGCTGGTGCGCGAGAAGGTGAGCAGGAGGCGACCGCGCTGGGGGCATGATGGGGAGGAGGGGGAGGAGGGGAGGGGGGGGATCGGTCCTGACACCAGAGTCTATAGGGGTTGCGCTGTAGGGCCTAGACCTGGGTTGAGAGTTTTGCGGCGTTGTGCAGTTGCGTCTGCAACTCCGCATGGTTACATGGTCACCCTGCTGCTGCCGTATCATATATGGTCAGCTGTGTGCGTCATCGTGTTGGCGCTTGTTGCGTGTGTGTGCGTACAGGATTTCCATGCGATGGCGGCCAACTTCACGCGCGTGCAGGCGGCGCTCATGCAGGTGGGGCACCCGTTTGTGTGTAAGCGTGTTGGCCTCACGATGCGCTGGTGCACCGTCGGAGCAGCGTCCGCACTGCGATGCACCGCGCATCGTTGTCAGGGCTGCCAACGTTGTGGCAGTGTCCTGGGCCTGGAGGACGGCCAATGTGCAGCGCTCACGCCGGGACACGAGCAAGGACCATGACACACATCAAAACATCAGCTGGCTGCAGCTGGGGCCACGACCCTCACCTCCGCAAGAGCTGTTTGCTGGCACACAGTTAAAGTGGTGAGCATGTTTTGGAAGGTGATGGGAGACGGTGTTCTCATCACTTCTCGAAACATGCCCATCAGTGTAACTGTGTACTAGCAAACAGCTCTTGCGTTCCAGTCCACCCCGCACAGTGGCGCATGTCGACAGCGTGGGCAGAGCATGCATGGCCCATGAGGGCGGATTTTTTTCACATGTTTGAAATATCACGCAACCTGTCCCACGTCATGGATCTGTACTGCCCACCGGTACGCGCTGCGGTACTGTACTTGATCGACGCCCACCTTGCACATCGCAGCTATACCCAGTACCGGCACCGTATACTGGCACCGTCTGAAATCCGGCATCGTCTGAAGTTTCAATACGGTAGACGGTATCCAAGTGCAGTGTTTTTGCTCACCACAGCATGCACGTAAAGCGCGGAAAGAGACACTACCAAGTGCAATGCTGCCGCCTTCCAGTGCATACTATATCGCAAATCAACACGGTGTAAATGACATTGTCATGGCTGCCACCCATGCCTGCAGGCCAGCGCGGACATGTGGCTTGTCGCCGCCAACCGCTTCTCGTCCGGCGATAGCGGCAACACCGACAACATCAACGGCGGCGGCGAGGGCGGCAGCGGCAACATGGCTGGTGGCCAGCAGGACGATGCGGCCGCGCCGGCGCAGCACAGCGTGGGGGAGACGACGGGCGCTGCGGGGGACTCCTCAACGAGTGCGGCGGCGGCGGGGACGGCGAGCGGCGCTGAGCACCAGGCAGAGGAAGCGGCCAACCCTTGGACCGCATCATAAGGCCAATTCCCAGCAGCATACCCACCTATGGGTGTGGACAAACGTTTTCAGCGTTTTCGAGTCGTACTTTGCAAGGACCAAATACATTTGCATGATGCGGTACCATGTTGTCCGGCTGTTTGACCTGCGGCACAACTATACCTCTGTGCGGCCCCAGGCATGGCCGCTTGACTGGCCGCTTGACTGGCCGCGCTTGCCGCACATGTCCTCGAGTTCACAGCACCGCGCGGCCTCCCCTGCTGCTGTGAGGTCGAACATGCGAGCGCCGTGTGAACGTCCTGCTCGGCCGGCTGCTTTGGCTTGCTTCTCAGCGCCCAAACGCCTATGCATGCCATGACAGCGAAGTGTCGGATGTGTGCAGCTACAGTGGGCATGTGGGCCTTCGCTTATTCGTGGGATGGAGTGGCTGCTTCGCACCACCCGTTCCCTCCCGCCCTTTCCCGCATGCCCTCCCACTGTTGCACACCACAGCAGCCGCTGCCCTTCGCCCGCCGATTGCCTGAAAGCATTCACTGCTTTCAGGCAAGCTGTTAGCGGGCAGCCCCGCCCTTCGCGCCCACCACCACCCAGACGCACCTCTGACCGCACCGCGTATGCACCTCCCCGGCGATGTGCGTGTTGCGGAGAGCGCAAGCTCACTGCAAACGTGCATCGCTTTCAACTGTTGCGCCGTTACGCATGCGTACTGCGCGGTCCGTGCATCACAGCCGGCAGTGCTCTCGCATATGAGACCACCACTGCCACGCACCCACAGTCCATACACCTTAACCCGCATAACTGCTTCCTATCAGTGCCATCAAGCAATGCGGCCAACTGTGTGTATGCATGCAAAATTGCATAGGCTGTGTGTTGTGGTCCGTATGGGTGGCAAAGCAGCTTCCGCAGTCGCAACGTCGTTTGCACCATTAGTCCATTACACATAGCAGCTTATCGCCCACACCCATGCATTCAAGCTCAAGCTCACCCTTAGCACTTTTGCAGCCATGCAGTGGCACACAGGGATTGTTGGTCGACACGCTCGTTATGTGTGTTGCGACACCGTATGGATGTGCGGAGCAAGGCAAATGTGCGATGTGTCAGCATATGTCAGTTCTGCTAATGCCACCTCCCCATCTTGCAAATGTGCGATGGCGTCATGCATGCCAGTTCAATGCGACACCGTATGGATGTGTGGAGCAAACACGCGCGAGGGCGGCATGCGTACCAGTTCAATGCTGTGATGCTGCTGCGCATGCTGCTGTCGTTATGGCCCTCACCTGAGCATTGCATTCTGTAATGTTAGTTTATGTTACCCCATCCATCTGTAAATGTTGCTCTTGCTCGCATGCTGGTGTGCCTGAAGGGTCGCTGGTGCGCCTGCAGGCTTGCTGGTATGGGTGATGACCGACGTCGCAGCACCAACACACTGGTGGTTGCTGGACAGTGGCAGCTTACACCAGCCAGGGCGTGAAACCACGCACACACGCTGGAACCGATGAGCGCAGCAGGATACCGCAGCCAACTGGTCAGCAAACCGCTGCATGGATGCATACAGCATGTGCCCGTCAGCCCAAGATGCACGGATGCACGCTCAGGCCGAACGACTTGCACTTGCGCTGCAGGCATACGGTGTCATGCTCCCAGCTCATACTTCCAGATTAGACCTGGTCCTGGACCAGGTCATGCTCCCAGATTAGATCAGCTCAACTACCAGATCAAATCAGCTCAGCCCAGTTGTCATGCCCCCAGGTGCGCGTAGTTGGCCGCTATGAAGGCGTCCATGTCAGGGAACAACGCCTTGTACCTGCGCAGCACACAGCACACACGCACACATCACCATGGCATTGCACATACCGGCATACGTCAGGCGCCTGCTCTTAGCTTGCCTGCTGCCACCATGCTCCACACACCCCAGCTCACCAGCTGTACTCACGCACTTGCACCACCCTTCCCCTTTGTGGCCAGACGCAACAGCGTCGGACAGAGCTGTCAAGTCAACTAGGGTCAAGCCAAGCTGAGTCAACAGCCAAATGGCCGTTCTGGGCCACTACAACAACCGCCGTCAATGTTGAAAAAAGGAACCAGAACACACACAAGACAAACAAAAGGGCCGGTGACACGGCCCAAATCAAAGCGTTCAGTGATTAACCAGAAGACAGGTTGGTTTAAACGGCAGGGGGCGGTAATGGGGCCAGTAGGCAGCAGAGAGGTGGTTCAGCACCCTAAAATCCTCAAGGCAGGTTGGTGTGCACTACGGGATCCCTCTCATGCAGGATCCCTCACACGCCTCCCAGTACCCTCCAGTACCCTCCAGTACACACACCGGATGAGGGCTTCCTGCCAATACAGGAAGCGAGCCATGGGTGACAGGTACGCCGCCGCAAACTTGTTGGCCTCGTTGGCGACCCATCGCAGGTACTGATCATGGCCGTCCAGGTTGGACAGCACCTGCAGTACAGGCAGTACAATGCAGTACAATGCATTCAGTACAATCTTGCGACAACATCCACTCTGGGAAGAGGGAAACGCCGCGAGGGCGTCGCCAATGCGTCGCTACTGCACCCCCTGGCACCTCCTGGCACCGCCAGGCACCTCTGGTGCACCGCAGAGCGAGGTGCCCCGCGGTGCCTGGCACCTCTGGAGCACCTCGCTCTGCGGTGCCTGGCGGTGCTATGGAGGTCGACACCTCCAAAGCACCGCCAGGGCGTCGCAGGTGCGCCACTGTGGTTTCAGGCGGGCGGTGCCAATGCGGTGCTGGACGAGACACCGCTGAAGCATCGCCACAGCACCGCTCGCATGCGGATGACTGTGTGAGCGAGCGGTCATCAGCATACCCTAATGCTGTGTGGGTGCGTGCACGTGGCTGAGCTTTTGCATTCACCGTACAGGTGGGGTGAGCAGGCGGCGAGGGTGTGAGAGATTCGCCTTCTGCCACACTGATGTGTACTGCACTGATGTGTACTGCACTGATGTGCACTGCACCCACCTGGAGGATGTCATCTGGGTCGGTCCGCCAGAATCCAATGTAGTGCTGCCCCTCCACCATGGACCTTCGCAACACAGCACATGTGTGATACGCATGCGTACGCGCATGGTGAAGCTGACTTTCACCAGCACCGTCTTTGAAACGGGCGAGTTCAGCATCATAACTCGCAAAGCCACAGCGCACATCGAAAAATGGGCTTGGAGTGGGCTCGAGCACCCTAAGCAACACTGCGGATCGATTTTCGGTTTGTGGCACCCACATTCGCGTGCATGTGCATGTGTATGGCGGATACGCTAACAGCAGCCTGCCTGTGGAAGCACAAGTGCACAAGTGCAACGCAAGGCAGCCACCGCAGCGCAGCGCAGCACTGCCGCCTGCTGAGTATTGGCATTGACTATGTCACTCTACGCGTCTAATACCAAAGGCACCTCAAGCGCTCGAGAGTCCTTTCACTCCGTTGGTATTTAGACATCGTCAATGCCAATACTCAACAGCATTACTCAACACCGCCGCACGTAGTACGTACTCACCGTGTAAAGTATTCCACCCAGCGCGTGTGCTGGCGCAGCAGCGGGCTGTTGATCATCATCAGCTTGGCGGTGCGCTGAGAGCTCACGATGCCGTCCAGCGACACGCTGTACCGGAACCTGATGAGGCAGGCAGGCAAGACAATATTAGGGTCGTTTAGGGTTATTCAGGGTTTAGGGTTGTTTAGGGTTTAGGCACGACAATACCGGCATACACACACATCAGCACATCACGCACCGCGCGCCAGCCAGAAGCTGCACAACATCAGAGGGCCGCTGTTCCGGAACCTGATGTAGGCGTGCGTGACCACTGACCACACCACGTGCCACGTCACGCGCCAGCAGGTGCGCAATGCCAGGCGCCCACAGGCAAGGTTGTAGGGTTTTAGGGTTTAGGGTTTAGGGTTTAGGGTCGCACGGCAGTCGAGTCGGTACTCACGGTGATCAATCAATGAATTGGCCAATGCCAGTAATGAGCCACTAAGCAAGGAACGAACGACAGCAGCAAGTGTGTTGGGCCTGAGCCTGTGACACATCTTGCCTTGCATGCTCCGACAGCGGCAGCGTGCCCAAGCCGGGGATGAGCGAGGTGGCGCCGCGGGGGTCCTTCGGCAGCTTGCCGTCACCCTGCACGCACGCCACACACAAGTGAGAGACACAGTGACGCACGCACGCACATTGAGAGAGAGACACACACACACACATGCTGAGCTTTAGCCAGTTTCTAGTTCTTTCATCGCTCTGCCTTGCCCTGCTCACGCGCACTTGCACTGCATTCCGGGCTAGGGTGCCCTCGAGCCTTCCGCAATGCAGAGCGCTACCGCTGGACCAGCACAGATACTGTTAACACACTTTCACTAACAGACTGCGCTCACAGCAGCCAACTACTTCAGACCATCAGACCGCTTATCATTGTATGACAGCCGTCAGCTCAGCCCAGACACGTCGCCACCCTCAGGTGCAGTTTCGAGCCTCACGTATACGCACACTGCACGGTCCTCGGGAAGCAGCACACTGCATAGCCCCACGGGCGCCTCTTCCTGAGTCCTGACACACCGCTGCGCTCGCACACGTGCGCCCTCGCTCACCCGCCTCCTGGTGAAGTTATAGGGCTTGACGAGGCCGACAAACAGCCGCGTGCCCTGCCTACGCGCCTTGACCTGGCCCTGGCCCTGGCCCTGGCGGCGCTCCCGCTCGTCCTCCTCGTCCTGCTGGCGCATCAGCGCTGCGGTGAGGTTGGCGAGGTGGTGGCGGGGGCATAGGTAGCGCAGGTCGGTCCTGCAGCACAGCGCAGCACAGCACAGCACAGCTTTGCATAGCACAACACCGCATAGCACCGCGCTGCACAGCACAGGAGGCGTGTGTGCGCAGCTGCTGCGTCACAGATGTCTAGGTTCCGACCCCGCTTGTGTTCCAATCCAGCGTACGCAGGGGGCATGCATGGTGCGCTTGCACGAGTGTTGATGGCGCATCCGTGCCGGCCGCCTGCGGGATGGTAGGTGTCATGCGGGATGGGTGTGTGTGCGTAGTGCAAGGTGCGGGGTGTACGGCGCTGCAGGGCAAAAGCCGAAAGGGCGTGCGCCAAGTCGGAGCCCGGGGCGGCCACCCTTAGCTCGGATGCAGCAACGCGTGCTAAGCCGCCTGTGTGCATGCATTCACTCCGCGTGGTGTCGTCCTGTCGTGCACTCGATCACATACGTTTTTTATTGGTGCAAGCGCCAAGCGGGCATATGATTCGCGCTTGCCAATACCGTACGCACATTGCCTTCATTCTCCTCTTGCTTGTACGGCGCGTGCATGCGGTACAATGCATGCGGTACAGTGCATGCGGCGCGTGCATGCGGTACGCAGTACAGCGCACGACCTTTGTGCATACGAGCTGGGTGCTGGAACCAGCACCAAGCGCTTTGATGTTTTGCCACATGCACTCTGGGCGCCACAGACGGGTACTGCCGCGTGCACATCGCAGCAGCTTCAAGCCTAAATGTATGTGAAATGCAGGGGCAGCGGGCCACGCCCAACCGCCATACAAAACGCGACACCACAGGTTGTTCACCGGCCATGCATACCGGAACACGTATACAATCTATCGGTTGTTCGGGCCACAGGAGGGACAATGAAGCAACCTGTGCGCTTCGCCAAGACCAAACCCACAACTCTGCACTCAGCCACCCCTAGGCCACGCCCAGGCAGCGCTCAAATCCGGCAGGAACTCATACAAGTCACTTGGGAATGGTAGCAGCAGATAACATTCACGAACTTTACCTACATACTGGTTGCTGAGCTTCATTGACTCATTTAATCGAGGTGCATCATGCATCCACTTATCGCAGTGGACTGCAGCCAAACCCTGGCCTAGCGCTTTCACTTTCGGTGTTGGCCTGTTGTTGCATGTTGCTTGGCTCGCATCTGGTCGCTCAAGGTCCACACATTCTGACATTCAGCAACGAAAGTGTCCAGCACCGAACCATAGCAAAGCAACAGTCTTTAGGGCGTCCGGCACTCAAAACTTGAGTGTCAAGTCACGCATGATCGCATGTTAGGTGTCAGTTGTCATGCTGTTACACCCGTGGCGCCTGCCCCCCTGATAGGAGGTGGAGGCCACGCTGCTAATACCAAAAGCACTCGCATCTACATACATCACAACACCGCCTACTCCTCAGAGGCCAGCTCCTTCACCATCCACCTTCAGAATGTTGCCAACAACATAGTAACATCAGGACCTTGCTCGCCAACCGCGTCAGCCACTGCACGCGTCATGAAGAGCACAGACTTGCCGTGATATAGCTCGATGTTCGAGCTGTATCACGGCAAGTCTGAGCTCCTGATGACGCTTGCGGTGGCCGACGCGGGTCGGCGAGGACATGCATGTTGTCAACAACATTCTGACGTTGGATGGTGCAAGAGCTGGCCTCAGTTCGGGCGGTGTCGTAATGTATGTAGATGCGAGTGCTTTTCGTACTGGCAGCATGGACGCCGCCGCCTCTAAGGGTGCGTGTGTGCGCATATGAGCCACTGCATATCCCCTTTCCCCTACCCTTTGCCTTGCCCTGTGCGTGTGTGCAGCGCCCAACGCATCTCCCCTCTCCCTCTCTCCCCATTTCCCCTTCCCTAGCATCCCTACCTGTGTGTGTGCCGCTGCCATTGCATTTCCCCTTTCCCCTGCATCCCTCCCTCCCTTGCATCCTTCCTGAGTTCAAGCCTGTGTTCCTCCCCCCTCTCCCGCCCGTGTCTCACGCTGTGCGTAGCAGCTCTCCCCCCCCCCACACACACACATCTCCCCTGCGCGCTCACCCCGTGTGCAGGGGCCAGTCCGGGGGGCAGAAGGAGGCCCCCCTGAACACCGCCGCATCCATCTTCCCCCTCCAGGGGTACATGTACAGCGGCTGCCGCATGTCGTGCACCAGCGGCACCAGGATGTCCCTGCATGCATGCACGCATGCAGACACAGATGCAGTCACCAGCAAATCAGCGATTATGCACAACAGCGATGCAGTTCCCAAAATACCCATGTGCATGCAGCTGCACACTTACAACACACCAATGCCGCTACATCAATGCCGGCATAGGTAACAGCGCTACCAGTATCCCGTAGTACTGTATCCCAGTGTCATCACCCTCCCCGCCCACCCACCGAGCTCTGAACGTGGTCGGGCATGCAGGGTCGCGTGACTGTCGCAGGACTGCTGGTACGATGATGTATGTATGTATGTTATGTTATGTTATGTTACATCAGGAGCGTGTCGGCCAAAAGGCCCATGCTCCCCCCAGATGGGGACCACAAGGCAAGGAATCGGCTTAACAGCCTAGTCACATGGCGGGCCGAGGAGCCACAGGGGCTCAGTGCACGTCAGCATCATGCAGGGTGGCGTGATACAGGTACGATGATACAATATCACAGGGTCAACAGCAGGCTGCCCGGCCACGTGTTGAGCTCGGAAGGGGGAGGGGCGGCGGTGATACTGTGAATCTGCGATACTTCAGCATGTTGACCCTGCGGCATACCTGGCATTGACTATGGTAGCAGTATCCCCCGTATCCCCCGTATGCAGCAACCACTCATGGCACCACTCACCAGTCATCGATCGTCACTCGTATGTTATTACTTCTGCCGGCAAGCACCAAGCCGTGTCACTGGCGCCACATGCGCAGCGCGAACCGGTCGCGCGCCAGCGCCCACTCCTTAGCATGCACATCACTATCCCTAAAACCTAGACCCTAAACCTTAAACCCTAATTAGGGCCTAAACCCTACCTGTCGCGCGCCAGCGCCCACTCCTTCTGATACGACAGCACCGGCACCGGGCAGCGCACCGCCTTCCACGCAGAGAAGCGCTCCGCCTTGCCCGCCGCCGCCCCTCCACCCCGCTGCTGCTGCTGCTGCCGCAAGCGCCGCCGCCGCCGGCCCGTGCCGTCGGCGGCGCCGCCGCCGCCCCCGTCAGCATCCCCGTCGGCATCTTCCACAACGCCCGTGCCTCCGAGGGGAGAATCCAGGTCGGTCGCTGCTGCCGCGTTTGCCGCCGCTGCAGCCGCTGCGGCGGCGTCGGGGTCGGCGTCGGTGCCGCTGCTGTCGTCAGCGCCCGCACCGGCGCTCCCCTTTGCAGGTGTGCCGGCGGCTTGACCCAGATCGACGCCTGCCCAGCAGCGCAATGGCGAGCAACAGAGGGGGCCGGAAGTGGAATAAAGCAGACGGGTTTATTTGGGGGGGGGGCAGCACATCTGTGTGCATCACATCCTCCCCGGCCCTCCCATCACCACCACCACTGGTCATTCATTATCAGCCACGCCACAGGCACGCCAAGACCCATCACCAAGCGCCTGAAGTACACAGCAACGCAACAACTCACACAATACCGTAGCCAAGACGCCCGGAAGACACCCATCAACCCCGATTCCACCAAACCTCAACCCTATCATCCCGTGTAACGCACAGAGTACACACAAATGAAACTATCACCCGGAGTAGCCCTGTGCAGCATCACTAAACAACGCGCAAAGGGCGATGACTCCCATGGCTCACGGGGGTCCTTGCACACGCCCAGGTCGCCGGCGTTGACGATGAAGAGTGTGTCGGGGAAGGCCTTGAAGCGACCGCCCCAGCCGTTGAGCGTCGCGACGAGCTTCTGAAGGAAGCCGTGGCAGGGGCTGCCGCAGCGCTGCGGGGGGAGGCGCGCAGAAAGGCAGAAAGCGCACACATCAACAATTAACCATACTACAGGGGGTCAGCTCTGCGGATCCCGGTATACGCAGGAAGGCAAATGCAGGCCAGGCGGGGGGGGGCGGGGGCTGCAGCAACGCCGCGTGCGTTCGATTCGCTGGGATATTGCTCATAAGGTATGGGATGCATACAAGCACCAAGGTCAGGGGCTGCCGCAGCACTGGCGCTGATACGACGAGTGTGATGGTGTCGCGTGAGTCGCGTGATGAACAAGCTGTACAGCCAAACGCTGCAGGCGGTGGGTACGGCAGGTGCTGAGGTGCGCCACTTACAAGAGCGGAGCGGAGGTGTGTGGGTGGCAGGTGCATGACTTGATTGACCCACATGTGCGGAGGAGTGCGTGTGGCAGCAGGTGTGTGCGCCTATCACTGATGGTTCCCTTCACTTACGCGGGGCGTGGCGGCCTGCAGCGGGGAGTACACCACGTTGTCCTTGATCAGCAGCAGCCGGCGCGTGCCCGAGGCCGGCAGCAGCTGCGCGGCAGCAGGAGCACGCAGGAGGTTGGGACTCGGGATGCCGGCAGGCCCAGGGAGTGCTGCGGGGAGTGTGTGCTTGTGAGACTGTGAGCCGTGCGTTGATGTGGATGATGTCAGCTGTGCAGGGAGGGCTCAGGGCTTCATCACTCTCGAAGATCGTAGACTTAAGTTCAGGGGTGCACTCCAGCAGGCGCCGTTGTACACTGTTAGGCGGGGTTGCACAGCAGCAGGCGGTGTACCGCCTACCCACCCGCCTTCCGCTACCGCTGCCGCTACCGCTGCCACTACCGCTGCCGCTACTGCTACTGCTGCCGCTATCGCTACCGGCACCCAGCCACCGACATCGGCAACTTCCATGGTCCATATCACCATATGCATGTGGAGGGTTCAGGGATTAAGGTTGGCACCAGCAGGCGGTCGCGCGCCCACCAGCATCCGCCTTACGCTGTGGCGCTACCGGCACCCATCTTTGCTACTCCACTACCGCTACTGCAATTACTGCTCCCGCTACCGACCTTTGCAAACTCCACGATAGCGCTGGTGTTGTAGGGCGCTGCGTGGCGCCACAGCTCTATGTCGGAGGCCAGCCCGTCCGCCAGCAGCGGCAGGATGTCAGCCTTGGTCTGAGCCTGCACGCCGCCACACAATCATGCCGCCACAAGGTGCAGTCTCTATCATTGCGTACATGCTGACATGCACACCTGGTCTGAGCCCGCACGCCGCCACGCGGGCCGCCACAAGGTGCAGCCTGTATCCTTACGCATGCGGTATGCTGATATGCATGCCTGGTCTGCGCCTGCACTCACCACACCGTCACGCGGGCGCAGGCACGCACTCACGCGCTCACACACGGAGTCACACACATACCCCCGCTCGCCATCAGGTGCAGCCTCTTTCGTTTGCACACTGCATGGCCGTACGAGAGTCATGCAGCATTGCATGGCCGTACGAGAGCCACGCAGCATGGCCCCCCAGGAGCAAATGCGGTACTTCAAACACACTGCAGCACAGATGCATGCAGGAGCTCATGCGGGCACACGCACACGCACAGTCGCGCACTCACCCACACACGTTTACGGTATGCACCGTGCAAGGACATCGCCTGAACAACAGCGTGGGCCGTGTCAGTGTATCAGCGCACCAGTAGGCCCCTGGCAGTTGCCTGGCACCCTGGCTGGGCGCAAGGTGTGTGGCAAGTGCAGTGCAAGCGCACGCTACTGGGTACTGTACAACAGACGTCCCATATTGGCCCTGCAGCACTCAAGAGGGCACAAATCAAGCCCCACCTGGTTCAGAATCGCCCGTGCATCAGCGGGGTAGCAACGTGGGCCAAACTTCGGGCACCACTGCAGCGTGACGGGCGTCTGCCAGTCGTGCCCCGGGAACAGCTTGTCCAGTGTGCCATCGGGTGGCGTGCAGTTGACTGACACGATACCCTCAAACTTGGACGTCTTTGTGCAGGACCACCTTCACAGGTTGTGGCAAAAACCGTCAAGTTCAGGAGGTTCACAAGCGGTGCATGTCCTCTTGAGCCCGGTTACTTGCACAGGAGTGCGCAAAGTCTCAACCACAGTGTCTGGAAAAATGCTCCAAGCTGGAAAGTCATGACGACCTTGACAAATCGTGTTGCAGAGCAACGCTTGCGTTTGCCTCCTGGCAAGCAGCTGTCATGCGCGGGGTGCCATGCAGTGCAACTCACCCCTGGGTGACGCGCTGCGTCACAAGTGCCAGCAGCGTGACACACCATAGCACACTTGAGCTTTTGCACCAACGCGCTGGGCCTCCCATCAACGCTGGCTCCAGCTAGGGACTGTCTGCTGCAGCATCCTCGTCGCCGCTCAACCCACGCAGTGCAGGGCCACGCCTGTCGTCAGCTATGCTGTCTGTTTGTTGGCTGCGTGCTTGTACCTTCAAATGTTGCTATGATAGGGGCTGAGCTAACTAGCCTGCACGACTGCGTCAACCGAAACTTGTCGCTTAACGCAGCGCTACGGAAAAGTGACGTCGTTATGCAGGCGCAATCGAGGCCACGCGGACAGACACTGGAGGGACAGGTGACAAGGTGGTCACAGCATACATATCACCACCTAAAAAAAAAAGACACAAGACAGAGAAGGCTTTAGGTTGGTTCGGAGGCAAGCTCAGGTGTCAGCATGCCTCCCCCAGCATGATGAGTCAGCATGTACTCCTGGAGTCTTGCAAAGTCCTTGCCCTCACTCTGCTTGCTGCTCTACAGTTTGTTCCTGCCTAGCACCGTCGTCACCCGTGATACACGTAGTTATTCATACCCGCTCCTCATCCCTTCTCTGTCTTGTGTCTGCGGAGACTTTCTTGTTGATGGCACCAGTGATGCGCAGCAAGTTGCAGCCCGCTAGTGTTGAAGGCCTGCGGACTGATTCCTCGGCTACTGGATAAACAGTGAGTGCAGCAGGGGGTTGGGTTGCTGTTCTCGGGACCGCGTGCTCGC
>BDDA01000878.1:0-27196 GCA_001662385.1 Chlamydomonas asymmetrica
CCCGTTGGGCATGGGCTGCCATGCATGCATGCATGCTTGCATGGAGGTCTCCCGCTCTTGGTAACAAGGGCGCCACACTGTAACCAATCAGATCAGATCGTACAGTGTCCGGATCGCTTCCGGCACTAGACTCATCTGTGCAGGCCTGTCAGCGTCCTCAACCGTCAATTCGCTGAGCAGCTGCTCCAGTGGGGTTTGCACCCGAGTGTGAGGAATCGGCCGGGGCGGCGCGATGCTGCTGGTGGCAGCGAGCCTCGATGCATGCGCGACACTTGGACCTGCTGTCTGCTCATTACTAGACGACTTCAAGCAGGGCTGCATGTCCGCTGTTGGCTGTTGTTGTAGCTGGTCGGTTGCCGCCTGCTGATCCTGTTGCGCCGTTGCCAGCTGCAGGCGAGGCTGCAGACCTGCTGCTGACACTGCTGCCACCGGTTCCTCGGCTCGCTCTGTTGACACCGCTGATGTGTGGGAAGCAGCATGGGGCGTTTGCGGCCGCGTGGCGGCTGCGTGCAGGTTACGGAAGTTAGCAATAAGATGCGGCGGAACACCTTGTGGCATGGCCTTCCTGCCCCGGCCAGGCTTGGTCAACGTCTGCTCCAACGTCTGCTCCGCCTTTGAGGCCGCATCCTCAAACTTCTCCTTGCCGATCAAGCCGTGGAGCTGGATGGCCCAGCAACGGCCTGTCCCTGCCTTGCACGCTGAGCAGGCACCGCACTTGTCGATGGGGTCTAGGTCGCCTCGCTTGCGCTTCCCCCGGAGGCCCCGCTGTGGATGCGGTAGTGGTGGCAGCAGTGATGGCGCTGGCGCATCGGGCTGCAGCTCCTGTGCAGGCGCGTGCTGATTGGGTGGCCCCGGCTGGCCATGCGCCTGTGGCCTTAGCGGCCGCTCCAGATCACCACCACTGAGACCACCGTTACCGTGCAAAGAAACGTAGCCAGCTTACAACACCAGCACACAAACTCACCTGTAATGCTCCTCAAGTCGTCTGTAAGCAGTTCAAGCTCACTCCTGTGCTTGGCGCGCGTTTCAGGGCTATGCACGCCTTCAAACTGCACCCTCTGCGTCCGTGTCCGCGCCTCGTCTCTGTCTTCAACCAGCGCCTGCCTGGCCTCTTTGAACGCTGCCAGACACTGTCTGCTGCAAGTGCACTGCTTTGGGGCCTTGACACCCTGCTCCTGAACGACCCTCAAGACCGCTGGATGCACGCAGCGCAGATTGCCCTCGTCAGCGACACTGACCGAGTATTTTGTGTGGTTTTGAGCCCAGGTATTGCTGCTGAGCTGTTTTGAGCACTGTATACAGTACTTATAACGTCTTCCTTGTGTCGAAAAGGCGTCCAAGCGGCCTTCAGGCGCTTCTATGCTCATGGGCCCCCAGGGTGAAAGAGAAGGTTTGCGAGGAACACGCGCACGACAGAACTAAAAACTTCTAAAAAATCGATTGCTTCATAACAACGTTTTGTGATTTTTCGGGGTCGCGGCGTTCTGTGACATAGCACGGCCTGTGAAAATGCCCCTCGTGACACCCCTCTGGGTGTATCAGTGTGCATATGCGATGCAACATCACATCTCATGCCAGTGGGCAGTGTTGTCTAATGCTCTTGCGTACAGCGCACAAACACAGTTATTGGTGGTCTAACTGATGGTAAACGATCATAGCAGCAATCGGCTGCACAAGACAGTCTCAACCGTTTGCCTGTCAGCTTGTCACATGATGCCAGCCTTGAGGGCCGGGCCCATGTCAGCAGGTCAAACGCAACGACTGCGTGCATGTTAGCCGCAGCTGGCTGCAAGGGCAATGGCTTGCTATTGCCAGGATTCTAGACAATTTTGACCACCATATCACAGACACAAACTCCGCATCATATGGCATGTGGGCAGGATGACCCAAACACCTTGTCTGCACTGTGTCGCGGCCAAGCGGGCTAGCCACCAGCCAGGCTATTTGGCCTTCTTGGCTTTGCCTGCAGCCGGCTCCGCCTTGCGCTTGCCAGCAGCAGCGCCCTTGGCGCCCTTCTTGTCGGCAGCAGGGTCCTCCTCTGGAGGCACACGAGCCACAGCAAGGGCACACACGCGCGCGGCGTCAGTGCAATCTATTGCAAGGGTAAGCCTATCTGAGCGCCCAGTCAACAAGCGCTGCGTGCTGAGGACAACGGCATGCAATTAAACTGGACTGTAGCCACTAATCAGAAAGCACCAACAGGGCGGTTAAGAACCCAGCCACGGACACATGGGCACGTTGGCGCCATGCGTGCTGCATCCAATTCGGCCTGTTTGCTGTCGCACATGCAGCATGCCGTGTGATGCTCTGTGCAACAGAGCGCGTCTCACCGGGCGCCGCCTCAGCGTTGGGTGCCTTGGTCACGAACACGGGCATCTTCTCAAGCTTGGGGTGCGCGGTGTCCAGGAGCGCCATGGTGAAGCCCACACCCATGGCCACCTGGTACGTCGTGCCGCCCTCCAGCCCGTCGCACTGTGAAACAAACAAACACACGCGCGCAGCAGCACAAGCAGTTGTGTGCCTGCGCCAGCCGGGCTTGCTACGCCCTGCTGAGTAGAAGCCTACTATGCCGCGCCGGACACACAGGGTCAACGGCACATTTCAGTGTCAGCAGGCATGCATCATAGCTCAGTGCTGGCCGCTGTGTAGTACTCAGCCCCAAATGGTGTGAACCACACACTCCAAGCAGGCGGCACACCGCAGTGTTGCCCGCAGCACGAGGCTGGGTCAGGAGGACAGTACGCAGAGTTCACATCAACACCCTCCAGGCCTTCAGCTCCAACACGGCCCCATTCCCTCACACTGCACCATACATGACACCATGCGCCTGCGTACCTTTCCAGGGTTTGCTGAGCTCTTCTTGCCGCTGCCGTACCCCAGCTCCCCGTTGGTGGCGGCGCCCCACGTGATGACGGAGCTGTCAGCCGCCACTGCGTAGGTGCCGGGGCCGCACGCCATGTCGCGCACGTGCCAGCCGCTGAGGTCCACGATGGCGTTGGGGTAGGTCTGGTTGTCGCCGCTCACCTTGAGCTTGCCCCAGCTGTACATCTGGCCGCCTGGTCCGGTGCAGAAGGATGACGTGCCGCCGGCAGCGATCTGCATGATGCATGGGGCACAGGTGATGGCGAAACAGCGCACACTGTGATGGATGACGCGCAGCACCGGCAAGGCATGACATTCTGTGCCACGGCGCAATGCATCGACAACATGCGTGTTGACCGCTGCAGCCACTGCAGGCTGGACGCTGGTAGCATAGCATGCACATCGTAAAGCGGCGGGAACCAGCAATCGCTCAACTGCAAGACGGCATCAACCAGCAATCGCACACACATGCATGGCGCCGTGCTCAATGCCGCACACATATGCATGCGCTTGCAGCCTTGCATCATGGCTCACCACGACGTTCTCCTTTGGTACGGCCATGCGGTTGGAAAAGAACTCCACACGGCGTGGCTTGTGCTCGTCCTGCTGAATCTTGTGGCCCAGGCGGCCGTAGCCGCCATTGCCCCACGTGAAGCAGTTGCCCTGGCGGCCGCCAGGCACAGAGCAGGTGTGGGTGGGGCGGGCAAGTGGGCGACACACGTCAGCACGTATAGCCGCGGTGCAGGCAGGCAATGGTGCTAGGGAGCTGCCCACATCAAAGTCACGCGCCAAGCATGGGCAGCCCCAGGCTGGGAGCTTGCACGCCACGCGATGCTGGCGCAAGTACTGCCCTCCTGGAGCCACGGCAGCAGTTGTACCATGCTGACATTGCAAATCTCGGCATGGCTGCTTCATGCAGTCCGACATCATGTTAGAGCCAGCTTGCCTTACCCACTGCTCAAAAACACAAACACAAGCGTGCTGCAGTAGTGCCACTCACCGCGTCGTCCACAGCAACAACGTGTTGCTGGCCCGCAGCAATCTTGGTGATGTTGGTGGTGGCCAGCGAAGACACCATCTTGGGCGTGGGGACAGGCTCGTACGCAATCTGGATGGAGGCTGAAGCAGAGCCAGGCAACACGTCAAACAATAGCATGTCAGCACCCCGCACCACAGCTGGTCAATGGTCTCACAAGGCAAAGCCTGCCGCAAGACGACATAAGGCACCAAAGAGTGCAGACTACGGCAGGCTCAGGCTCAGAAGGTCAGATGACACATGCTGTGCCTTGATGCGCGGCATGCACCGCAAGCCACATGTGCATGCCAGCATATGGCTCGCAACCATCCAGCTGGCCCAGCCACAAGCACTCACAGTCCTTAGCGTTGAAGGAGTGGTCGTCGCCATCGCCCAGCACGCCGTACTGCCCGCAGCCCGCTGCGTACACCCTGCCGCCCGCCAGCCACACCGTGAAGTCCACCCCGCACGCCACGTGGGAGCAACCCGTCACGTGAGCGCGCACCGGCGCCAGCACAAGGTCTATACGGGCACAGCAGGCAGAAAGGGACAACACGGGCATTAGCATGTGTCGGCCACTTGGGTGCTGGGCATCAGTGAGCGAGTACGGTAAGGAGGGAGGGAGGGGGGCAGGGGGGAAGAATGGTACAGGGGAGCGAGCTGCAGGGCCAGGCAGGCACAGCTCGGGTGTTGGATTCTCAGCTTGCAAGGTTTTTTTAGCCACAAAACACACCCCTACAAACTATGATGAGAAGCCCAGACAAGCCATTTCCACACGTCCAAATGTACACAACGTTGCGCGTTGAGGCGCATGTTGTTAACAGTGTGACTTCAGCACCCTTCTGCTCACAACATGCGCCATGATGTGCAGCGCTGTGTACATGTGGAAATTGGTTATCTTGATGGGAAAACCGTTGTGAAACGCATCTGTGAGCCCACAGCATGAGCAGGTAAAGAAGCAGGCAGCGCAGGTGGCATGGGCCTGAACACCCTGTAGGCATATGTGTTGTGGGAGAGGCTAATGGGTGCCAGCACTCCAGCAGCATGCAGTACGCTCAGGCGAGTGAGGCAGGGTACTAGGAACACGGCGGGCCAATGTGCACAGCACCGGTACGTGTGTCCCAAGGCTCCCAACTCACCCTCCTTGCCCTTCTTCACTGATCCAGACCCCAGCTGGCCCTGCACGTGTGATGGGTGAATGGGAACCGCAGTGGCGCACATGGGATTACTTGCAGTTGGCATCAACCTCATAAACTGCACAACAGGATGCCAAAGCGCATTTGCGCTGCACACAATCAGATTCCATCACCATGCGCGACTGGCTGACGACAGAGCATCAGGCTGTGTCCTCATCACTCCCTGACCATGCTTGGGCAGTGCGGCTGGGTAGGTATTGGCAGCGCATGCAACCAGGAACTAATGCCAGGCAAGGCAGCTCGGCGCCCCGCTAACCCTGATTCCCTCGTCCACCCTGTCCTCTCCCTTTGCCTGGTTGGACTTACGTGTGTGTTTAGCCCCCAAGAAAACGACTCGCCGTCTTGCAGGATGACGGCGCTGTGGTGGCGACCACCGGACGCTGCGGCGACAACAGCACACAACGCACACTGGTGAGCTGTGAGCAAGGCAGCCTGACGCGGGCTGATCTTGATAGCAATTGTTGACATAACTGAGCGGGTTTTGGCCTTGCATAGCTGCTGTCTTACCCTTGGTAACGTGCTTCCCCGCCAGGCCAGCCACAACAGTTGGGACGTTGCGCTGGATCTGGTCCCCATGCCCGAGTTGCCCTTTCTGTCGAGCCAACACAAACACAGGTTTTAGCGCAGATCATCAACAGTGAGGCAACATGCCATTTACTCCCCATGTATCAAAAAGCAGTGCTCAGGTCGGTCCACCCACCTCGTTTCGGCCCCATGTGAAGAGACGCCCGTCAAGTGCGACTGCCATTGCATGGCACGCAGCTGCTCCTGAAGCGATGTAGGTAATTTGGACGCCCTGCAAAGCAAACACACGTATTTGAGACAGTTGTGGCGTTGTGCATCAAGGCCCACTGGAACAGAGTTCGCTGTTGCTCCTCCGAGCAATGACCGTGCGCCTGCGTGCTAGGTACCACCCACCTGGAGAGTCTTCAGGCGGTGAGGCTCGGCCAGGTTGGGGTACATGTCCTCCTTAGCAAGCTCCTCCTTTGCATCCTTCTTCATTTTGCCTCCGCTGCGCCCAAGCTGCAGCGTGGGTGGAGAGGCAGCAAGGCGGGCAGGTTGTGACGGTGGCCAGAAAGCTTCGACCCACACCCAGACACGAGATCCAGGGTTATGGGCTCACTTTCACAGGCGAAGACAGCTAGCAGTGCTCTGGCGGCAGTGAACCGCAAGATTGCATTACGAGTCAAAACTCAAACGCTGCTGTCAGGCGCACATCTCAGCCCAGTCGCTGTCGTTATATGCTGCAAGAAACTTAACAGCAGAGTGCAACACACATGACAGAGACATCACGGCTCACCGTTGACCAGTCGGTCCCACCAAAGAAGACCAGCTCACCCCCCTTGGTAGCATCCCCTGTCGATGTTGACGCCATCCCGACACCGGCAACGGCAAAGGGCTTGCGTAAACACTACTGGCTAACTGGAAAGTCCGAGAGAAGTAGCAGGGAGGTCAGTGCAGATGCGCAGTGCTGATCCTTGGATTCAAGCCGTGTCGCTAGGGGCAGTCGCTGTTTGAATGATTGTTCAACACCAGCGGCTTTCACACAAGAGGAGACAAGAAACAGTATTGAATAATCGGAGTATGAGATCAGGTTGGTGAGTGGCTTTAAGCGCAAGCTGCTGATCAGTAGATCAGCTGATGGACAGACTAGAGGGACAAAGTCAAATGCTTGTGGTCAGCACTTGCCATGCACCCCCAAGTTCACATAGTGGCATGGCATGTGAATGATAAGCTGACTGCTGCTGCTGACTTGCCACACTACACGGAATGCGTAACGTGGCAAGCTTTTTGCAGGACTTCTGCTGTGCCACTCAATCGTACCGCCGTTTCCTAGCGCAGGCGGAGTGCTGGGAGAGCACAAGCACGCCCTGGAATGCCAGGCTTGGGCGCATGCACCTGTTGGAATTTACAGTTGAAATGTCGCTCAGACATGTTGTGAGCTCGCCCGCCTCGTACAGCCGATATGGGCATCCTTCTATGCTTGACAAGCCTACATTCCATCGTCTACTGAATTCCCTCGGTGCCAGTGTGTACCGCAACCGACTGAGCCGATTTGGCTAACAAATCTTCACGTGTGTAATGGACGAATCAAAATTAAAATGCTGCACAACATTAATCAGAAATCCTGCGATGATATCTTCCTTTTTCAGGTGGCCACACATGTTGACATGTGTATGGCCACGCACTCGCCGCATGCGCCACTGAATACGCCGTCGATTATGTCGTGTCCGAAGCACTGCTGCGTGCACTACCGTGCTGTGTGCACCCCAAATCCAAAGCCTGTCAACACCTGCGCTGTACGACCCTCCATGTGTTGCTAATCAGCTATTGTTGCACTACGGTACGAACATGGCCATATGGTAGAGGATGCCAACAAACTGCTAGAAGTACTGCTGCCTGCACTTGCGGTATGCGCGCGATGGTGTACTCTATTCCGTCTACACTACTGAGGGATCGAGGGGAGGGGGAGGGGAGAGGGAGGACCTAAAAGTCTGAGGCATGACTGGAGGTGGAGTGCCTGTCATTGTTTGCTTATGTACTTATGCCGTCATGCCCTCCATAACCTGCAAAGTGGGGTTCACGCAAGCACGCCTAACGTTGCTGCTGCTGCTGCATGATGAAGTGTTGCTGATCGAACGAGCCGCTGCCGTAGCTCTGGCCAGGCTGGTCCATGGTGGAGACGGTGTCCTGGCGTATCTTTTTGGAGGAGAAGAGCCGCGAGAGCTTGGACAGGCCCTTGCGCAGCGAGGAGCGCTTGCTGGCGGTGGACAGCGTTGACTCGGCGCCCGACACCACGCTGGCGCCGTCAAAGTCATACTCGCCGCTGTCCATCACGCCCCTGCACCACCACACGCCCATACGCAAGGCACACATGCGTGTAAGGGAGAGGCATGAGGCAAGCTTTGCATGGATGCAGGCTAGCAGACTGCAGTGTAGGGGGGGCAGCTGGGAGGGCTGGCAAGATGCCAAACTGAAAGGCATTCAGCGTGCAGGCAAGACAGCATGCAAACCCACCCAGCAGCATGCAGGCAGTATGTCATGGGCCCAGCTTCGTGCTGGTGCAGGGTTCTGCCACGACTGTGCACCATGGCATGAATCGCCATCGTCGCAACGTTTGCATGCAGGTACACTCACTCGTTGGGTATTTTGAAGGAGTACTTGGCCCTGCCTGGCACGTGCAGGCCGCAACCTGACTTGCTGAACTTGGAGTCGACCTTGTAGCCCGGGTCCTGCTGATGATGGGCAGGCAGGCTCGCGCGGCTGTCGATCGACGCACGCGCGCTGCCGTGCAGCTGCTGGTCAAAGGCGTGGCTGCCAGATGCCTGCGTGTACATATGCAGGAGGAGCATGGTGCGATCAAGACAGACACTAATGCAATGCACCAGGGTAAGCACAGCCGATGAACAGTGCTTCAATGTCATTGGCATGCATGAATTTTGCGCTGCCTACTTTTCCAGAGCATTTCTGCATGACAACACAGCAGCAGTACAACCATGCTGCTGAGGGTGGTTGGGCTGATTGGCAAAATGGGCTTGCTGTGCGCAGGTGATAGGGCTCAGCTTGGGCACACCAGCCGTCCAGCAGCGCTGAGCACGCCTCAATCCGATGTATATGGTGTCAACATATTGACTCTCACCGTTACGCTGCCGCCCGCGTGCAGCTCGCCCGTCGTGCTTGGTGCGCGGCCGCCCCTCATGACCTTGGACAGGTCCACAGACTCACTCACTGCCAGCGGGGGCACCAGCCCCATCATCGCCATCCTCAGCGTCTCAGTGTCCTGCTGCGCAGCCAGGTCGTCGCTGCGGCCGCCGCCGCTGCCACCCGCCGCAGAGCCCTTCCTGGATCCCTCACCGCCGCCCGCAGCAGCAGCTATGGCGGCGGCAGCAAACGCGCTCTTACTGCCGCGGTGGTGCTGTGTAGTGGAGTTGCTGGCCGGGCCGCTCTGGTCGCCCATGCCTGGGGGCGACACGTCGGCGGTGGTGGTTGAGCGGCTCAGCATGCCGCTCACACGGGCCGCGTGGGCGGCGGCGCTGTCGCCCGTGAGCACGCCGCGCTCGCTGGGCGCCGGCGTGCGCATGTAGAGCTCGTTGTCGTACAGGCGCTGCAGCTCCGCGCGGTGGTGGCGGCTCACACGCCCCTCCTCGCCCTCCTCCTCCTCCTCCTGCTCGCACAGGATGCGTGCGGTGCGGTGGTCCAGTGGGCCACCCGGTGTGGTGAAGCTGCTGGCGCCTGACTCGCAGCCGTACCTCAGGTTGCCACCCCCCCTGGCCCTGTGGGCTGCTCCACCCAGCGCTGCTGCTGCTGCTGCGTCGCCCTCCTCGTCCTCCTCAACGTCGCTGTCGGGGCGCAGCGCGGCCTCCACCTCCAGCAACGAGTCTGTGGTGCGTCGAGGGGACCTGGCCCTGACCGCCGGCAAGTCGAGTGGGCCTGTCGGCTTCATGGCGTGTGGGGCAGGCAGGGTCGCACCACCCTGCTCAATCTCAACACCGCCAGCAAGCGCTGCATTAGCCGCAGGCGGATCCGCACTGCCATCGTCCACACTCGTTGGGCCGTCCGCAGGGCCCTCATCACCAGCCAGCGATCGCCTGGGCTCCTGGGAGGGAGCAGGCTCAGGGTCGTGAGGGTGGTGCAGTGCGTCCATGGGGCGCAGCAGGTCCAGGGGCACGGCGTCGCAGGAGCTGCGAGACGCGGTGGAGCCGCATGCGCTGCCGCGCCCGTCAGGGCTGACGCCGCTGCTGTCACGCATCAGGCGTTCAGGAGAGGCCTCATTGCCCGATGCTTGGCCGAAGTCAAGGATGCCACTGCCGAGGCCTGCAGGCCCTGACGCTGCGGGTATCGCGCCTGGCGTGAGGCTGCCCGCCAGCCTCATCTGCAGCACGTCCAGCTGCTCCATGAGCTGCTGCACGCGCTGCGGCAGCGGGCTGGCGGCAGCACCAGCGCCAGCGCCAGCGCCGATGGTGGGTGCGGTGATTGCCGGCGTGGGTGGCGGTGCGAAGCTCTGCACGTTGGCCAGGCGCTGCTGCTCCTGCTGCTCCGTCAGGATGTCCTGAAGGCCTCTGCGCACCTGAGCCAGGCCCTCCGCGATGCCAATGGCCTCGCCGGCTGGGTACACAGCGGCAGCGGCAGGGGTGTGCATGGGCTGCTCCCTGGAGTATGCCTCGGGGCTGCCGTTGCCGATCAGGTTGTGTGTCATGCTTGAACGAAGCGCCTGCGCAACAGCAGAAAACAGAGGGACTGTGAGAGGGCAACTCGGAGTGGCCAAAACAAACCACTCGACACAGCAGCAGGTTGTTACTCGTCCTTGGCCTTAAATCTATGGCGGTGCCAACACAACAAAAGCCGTGAGGGCACCCGACCCTCACCTCCGGTTGCGACTGGTACAGCTTTGCCGCCACCGTCTCAAGAATGCCCGGCCCCATTTCTTGCGCAGCATCCAGCTGTGCCCTGAGTGGGCCCATGTAACCACTCAGCACATTGAGCTTGGACTGAACGTCCTGTAGCGTTGGGAGGAAAGTTGGGGCACGTAGTAAGGAAGAATGCGACGGGCAGGCGAAAGTGGTGGTGTCAGCCGCAAGCAATGCATAACTCAGATCATCTTATTATGGCAATATGGCATACACGACACTGGTAAAATGTGCTTATGATATCATACCGTTGTCAGGCATCAGCGGTGCCTGTGCTGTAATACGAGCATGGGTACGGAACTACGCCTACGCAACTACGAAATGGGGGGAGGGGGTTGCAACCATGGTGTGCCAGGAACCACAGTGTGACCCAGTGGTAGCGGAGCACACATCCTCAGCAAGGTGCCTCATGGGCACGGTGCCCCTCTCACCTGCACCCGCTCGTCCAGGGTGCGTGAGGGTGACGCCAGCGGGCTCTGGAAGACACGCGAGCCGCGAGTGGATGGCGGGCGCTGGCTGGCAGGCGTGATGCCGTGCATGTACTGCAGGTGCAGGAGGAGCAAGCGCCGCAAGGCAATCACGGGGCTGATTAAGGCCACACACATGCCCACCCCACGATGGTTGAGGAGTTGTGCTTGCCAGTTTGAGCACCACGAGCACTATGAGCAGCCACGCTGGCCAAGCATTGCACTCAGATGACTAGTGACTTGCTGATGACTAGCGATGACCAACCTGGGGGTGCGCAGGTCTGACAGTATCATCCGACTCCTCCACTGCGGATGCTGCAGCCATTGACATGACGGCGTTGATGCCCTGCATGGGCGGGAAGGACAGCCCTGACCCACGCCGATCCGGAGTGGTCTGCGCGCAAGAATGCAAAGCCAACAGCTCAACTATAAATATTTCATCCGCCTAAAGCAGGTGTGCAGCACCCAACGACACTCCAGGTCCGAGTAGCAGCATATGAAGCTCCCAGGAGTTTGGGGGCAAGACCCCAATCGGCATAAGCTGGCTGACAGCAGTGTCATAAGAATGTGTGCAGTACACCTTGACACAGGCTTAGGGGGCCGTGCATGACTGGGCCAGCAGTACGCCACGTCCAGATGCTGAGACGCCCCTCGGCTCACCATGAGCGCTGCTGACCGGCCGCTCTTGCTGGGCGTGGTCATCAGCTCGTCTGTCGCTTCCGGCACCACAGGCAGGCCAAATGACTGGCTGCCACCAACCCCAGCCTGCCGCACAGTGCACACGCCACAAAGCGGCATCACAAAACTAAATCAGCTCTATCCACCGCGACCGCCTGACCAACATGCCATCAACTGCCTTCCCCAGAGCACAAACTAGCCGTTGACCAACATGAGTGAGCGCCAACCGCGTTGAGCACATACCCCAGCAAGTGCTTCCTCTCACCTGGGCCCTGGCGTTGCCGTAGTAGCGGTTGCTAATGCTGACGGGCGACCGTGACGGCAGCGGGCCGGCTAGGCCCTCATCACGCAGTGGTGATCCACCCGCAGAGGACGCAGCACCGTCGTTAAACGCAATGGCAGCAGCAATGAGCACGGAGCTTGAAGGATCCGCTGCAGCGCGCAACACGCAACACAGTGAAGGTGTCCAGTATGGTTCCTTTGTCATCAGCACCGCATGGCAAAGCATTGACACAGCACGACAGGAGTGGCAAGCAGTGAATGATGCATACGGGGCGCTGGTGATCGGCACACCAAAGCACACCACATGCACTATCGACTGGTCCCCAACTGGGAGGAGCATGGGCCGTTTGGCCGACACGCTCCAGACGTAACGTAAGACAACACCAGGCGACGCACCCGCAGTGAGCGCCTCAAAGCCAGTGGTCAGCCCCTCCAGCTGAGCCTCCAGCTCCTGCACACGGCCGCGCAGCGCTGTGCTCTCGCCCTGCAGCAAACGCCAAAACGCACCCAGCGTACAGGACATTATCATGCTCTTTGGATGCGGTTGTTCGGCCAGTGGCAATCGCAAGCTGGGCATTGCCAGAGGTACATGGCAGGCTCCAAAACATGCTGTCCAGGTAAACACGAATCCAATGGCATCATGTGGCATGTCCTTTGGCTTCTTCTGCATCTTCATGCCTTGTGCCACTCCCACTGAGGCGACGTGCCCGCATGCACACACCCAGCCCCTCCGATGCTGACCTGTTCCTGTGCCAGCTGGCTGATCAGCACATCCATGCTGGCCAGCAGCACCTGCTGTGCCTGCACGCGCTGGTTGAGCGCGGCGATCTTGTCATTCGCCATCGTGGCCACCTCCTGCGCGTGACAAGCCACCACACAGCGCTCAGTGTTGCAGGTCTTGAAATGCAAGCAGCCAGCGTAGCAGCAGATGCCAGCACGCCAACAGCAGATGCCCACTACATGGAAAAGGTGTGGTGTCGGTCACTCCCCAGCCAGGCCTTGCTCAACATGTGCATCTAGGCGTCTTCCTGGTGACTACAATTACAGGCAGTGATCATATGCCGCCATGCAGCACCACCCCACCCAGTCCCCCACCTGCAGCTCCTCCAGCTGCTCCACCATCTCACTGGCTGCGGCCCGCTCAGCGCTCTGCTCACTGGCCAGCGTGTCCACCATGCGCTGCAGCATGGATGCCGCCCGAATGTGCCGGGACTCAATCTGGAGGCACAACACACATGGATTGGCAGCACATGCTGTCACATGTATGTATGCGGCATGTACGCCAAGGACAGTTGCATCAGGTCAGCTCGGTCCGTCACTTGGACGCTAACACCCTCACTGTCATCACCGCAGGGTGATGCCCCCTGCGGCCGGGCGGCCACACGTTGCTGTGAGACACACACATGTCGTGGGCAGCGAATGGGCACACACCTGCGCCATCTCTCCAGTCATCTCATCTGCCTGCCGCTTTGCATTGTCGCGCTCGGTAGCCAGTGACGCCAGGCGCGTCTGCAGCGCGGTGCGTGCGCACTTGGCCTCGCTGTCGCTGGCGGTGTAGCTGATGGACACGTGCAGGAGCTGCTCCTGCGCATGCAATGACACAGACCACAGCAGCAGCAGCAATATAGTGGCATGGCTGAGAGCCAGGCAGGAACAAAGCGAAAGAAATCCACATGTACGTCTCTCAAGCCGACCAAATTGGGCTGTGACCACAGAGCAAGCCGTGCAAGCCAGGACACCATGCAGCGATGTGCATGCCAAACAGCCTAGCCTCTACATGACCATGCCGGACTGGGGTTGCCACTCGGCCTTAGAACGTAGATGACTTGCAGCACATGTGCATGACGCAGGCCACTGCCATCGCATGCTTTGCCGTTCAGTACCGAACCTGCAGCATCGCATGCGCGCTTAACAGCCCGTGGATTTGGTCCTGCAGGGCCCGCTGCTCCTCGCCAGAGCGCGCCACCAGCGCATCATGCTGGGTTGCCGCGTCAGCCAGGGAAGCATGTGCAGCAGTGGCATCCGCCAGTGCTAGCGCCAGTTGTGTGCGCGTGGCATGTACGTCCTGCTGCAGTGCCTCCAGCGCCTGCTGGGCGTCCTCCAGTTGGCGGCTCAGCGCCTGCACCTGCTCAGCGCGCTGCGTGGCCTCAGCGGGGAGCGCCTCGTGCTCAGCCTTGACCTGCAGCAGATAGATGACATGAATGCAGCACGCATGGGACTGACAGTATTGAGCGTGCTTCATCACCATACGCACATGCACTGCTACCGTAATGCGCAGAGCCTGTCTTGTGTGCGTGGATACGTTTGCATGCCACAACACACGACACGCGTCAGCATTCGGCGGTGGCCTCACCTGCTGTGCGCTACTGGCTGCGGCATCACGCTGCTGCTGCAGCTCTTGGCCGTGAACCTCAGCACATGTTGCGCGCTGCAGGGCGGCAAGCAGTGCAGTATCCTTGCTGTCCAGGCTTGCGTGCAGCTCCGCCAGCTCCTGCAAGGCACAGCGAGCAGGAAGCACGCCATCCACACAACACACACTCTCGTACGCAACCTGCGCCTGTGGAACGCTGCAGGCCATGGCGGGCCTGTTAATCAACTGTGCAAACGTTCGGTGCACAGTGCGGGTCAATTTTGGGTCAATCAATTTACGAGCACCACGTGAACCCCAAATCCCGGATCCGCAGTGAACTGCACACAAGGACAGGCAATCCGTCACCAGGCATACCTGGCTGTGGCCTTGCAGAGCGGCTGTCATACTGGCAGCATGCGATGACAGCTCCCCGCGCATGGCCGCCAGGCGCTCAACCTCGCTCTGCTGCTGCTCCACGGCCGCTGCCATGGCCGCCGCAAGCGCCGCCGCTGCCGCTAATGCCTCAGCCCTGTGGCCCTCAGCGACCCTCTGCGTGCCTGCACTGGTCGCCTCCGCTTGTGCCAGCTGTGCCTGCAGAGCCTCAACCGCCTCCTTGTGCTGTACAGCGGACTGCTCTGCGGTTACGGTGGTCGCTGTGAGGCGCTTCTGCTGCGTCGCCAGCTCAGCCTGAAGAGCTTGAAGCTGCGCTTGGTGGCCAAGCGCAGCCTCTGCAATGGCAGCAGCGGCAGCCGACTGGGCCTCCTCAGCGGCTGCAGCGGCAGCGCGTGTGGTGTGGCCGCGCGTCTCCTGCAGCTCAGCCTTGTGTGCGGCGGCAGCCATGGCGGCAGCACTGGCCGTGGCCGCCAGCTCCATGCGCACGCGCTCCACCTGCTGGGCCTGCTGGGCGGCCTCAGCCTGCAGGCGCGCCGCCTCTGCGCTGCGCTCCTCCAGCTGGCATTGCAGCGCAGCCATTGAGGCGGCATGTTCATCAGCGTTAGCGAGGGCCTGGGCAGCAGCTGCTGCCAGCCCAGCCTGCAAGGACGCTTTCTCTGCAGCATGTGCTTCGGCTTGCTGCGATGCGGACGCAGTGGCGGTCTCGATCGCAGCCTGCAGCCCGGCCAGGGCATCAGCGTGCGAGGTTGCCTGCATCTCCACAGCAGCGTTTGCGGCGTCACACTCCGCCTGCAGAGCGGCCTGCTGTGCAGCGTAGGAGGCAGTCAAGGCAGCACTGCTCGCCAGCGCCCCATCCCGCTCACCCTGCAGGGCAGCACGCGCAGCAGCATGCTCCTCCGCCTGCTGTGCAGCGACCGTGCGAGAGCTGTCGAGCTGCGCCTGCAGGGCTGCTAGCACCGCAGCATGCGTCGCGCTCTGCGCGTTGGCGGCAGCGCCGGCGTCATCCAGGCGAGCCTGCAGGGTTGCAAGCTCCACGGCATGCGCCTCGCCTTGAGCCACGCTCGCAGCATGCGCTGACTTCAGCTCTGCCTGCAGGGCAGCCAGCGCCGCAGCGTGGGTTGCAGCCTGCTCTGCGCCCGCGACGTGGGTGCTGTCAAGCTGAGCCTGCAGCGCGGCAAGCGCTTCAGCATGGGCCTGCGCCTGCTGTGCCGCGGCGGCGTTGGTGGCGCTGAGCTGCGACTGCAGCGCAGCGATGGATTCAGCACCCGCCTCGGCTTGACGCGACGCCGCCTCCTGCACATTGGCAAGCTGCGCAGCCAGTGCCTGCAGGTCAGCATGCTGCGCATGTCCTGCCGCCAGCGACGCCGCCAGTGCCGCTGAGTCGGCAGCACGTGCCGCCTCCGTTGCGCTCAGCTTGGCTTCAGCGTCACTCAGCTGACACTGCAGGTGCTGTGCTTCTGCGTGTAGCTGCGCCATCTCCTGTGCCTGCTGCTCTAGCATGGCCAGTGCCGATGCCGCAACGTCAGGGAGGGACGGCTCCCTGCCGTCCGAAGGCCTGCTGTCACCCGCAGCATCGCCAGCAACCAGCGACCGGCTGGTGACCACAACTGCACCGCCCTGCGCGCCGGCTGATGATGGCACAGCCGCATCAATCAGGGCTGCCAGGCGTGGCACCAGTGCTGCCAAAGATCCCAGCTGCTCACGCTGCATCTGCGCGGTCTCGTTCAAGGTCGCCAGCTGCTGCCGTAGAGCCGAGGCCTCATCGTGCGCCTGCACTAGGTCCGCCTCACGCTGCTCAGTGCACGTCAGCTGTGTGGCAAGGTCGGCCGTCAGGGCGGCCACACGCTCCTCACTGGCCTGCAGGGACGCCTCCAGCAAGGCGTGCACGGTCGCAGCAGCACCCAGCTTGAGGGACACAGCGTCCTCACTCGCCCTCACAGCCATGAGCTCCTCCCCGGCGCGTGCTAGCGACCGCTCCAGGTCATGCTTGGCCGCAGCGAGCTGCTCTGCCTCTGCTGCCTGCGCCGCAAGCTGCTGTGACAGGGCCGTCTCCCTGTCAGCCAGCTGCTGCATGTGCGCCTGCAGGGCCGCATGCGTACCCATGAGGGCCTCCGACATTGACCGCATGCCATCAGCTGTGGACACAGCGCCTGCTGCTGCAGTGGCAGTTTGCTGCTCGTCAGCCAGCTGCGTCAGCAGCGCCATCGCTGCAGCCAACTCCTGTGCAGCTGCCTGCTGCTGCGCTGCTGCTGAAGACTCCTGCACCGCAGCCCTGGCCTCTGCATCAGCCAGGCGCGCCCTGACGCTAGCCAGCTCGTGCTCCAACTCCGCTGCCTTGGCGTTGTGGGCCGTAGTGATGCTCTGCTCCATGGAGCTGCTCATCGCATTGATGCGCTTCTCCAGCTGCTCGCACGCAAGCGTGAGCTCCATGTTGGCCTTGACGGAATCTGCATAGTCGTGCTTGATCGCGTCCATCTGGATTTGGTACTCCCCCTCAGCAGCTTCCAGTTCGCTGACACGGGCCAACGCGGAGTTGCGTTCGTCTGCGACGTTGGTCAGCTCCTCACCCAGGCTCAGTACGCGCGTCTCGCTCGCATTGCGTTGGGCCGCAAGGGCCTCCATCGCCATGGAGAGCTCCGTGATCCGGGCGTTCAGCGTTGCATTGGTGTCAGAAAGCTCATCAGAGTGCTCTTTGGCTTGCTGGAGCTGCAGCTCGTGCTGCACGGCAGCTTCCCGCAAGCAATCGTTAAGAGCATCCATGTCAGCCTGCTTAACGGTCATGGCATCAGACTGCGCCGCCACCTGCGCCTGCAGCGCCTGCAGCGCCTGCATGTGCTCAGCGGTTGAGCTGGTCAGGTGAGCAATGCGTGCGCTCAGCAGCTGGGCCAACGCCGCTGGGGTCAATGCTGCAGGACCAGCATTCGAGGATGGGGACGTTGCCGCAGATGTTGATGATGCAGAGTCGGAGTGGGCAGTATCGTTGGAGCAGATGTCTCCTGTGACTCCCTCAACACTTGAGCTGCTGTTCAGCGCTGATGGGGCCAGTGCCTGTAACCAGCAAGCATAAATGAGGCCAGGTCGTCTTCCATACTTGAGCAAACAAGCTAACACACATGCGGTGCAAATCGATTCACACAAACACAAATGTGCACACATGCGGTTGTGTGCAGGGGCTCCTTGGTGTCCACTAAATAGGTCACTGCCAATGCCCTGTGAAGACACAGCAGGCGGACGCACCTGCAGGGTGGAGAATGCGGATGCATACGCATCCAGCTGTGCCTTGAGCCCCTGCCTTGAACGCTCCGCCCTCTCACGCTTCCTGGCCTCACGCGCCATCTGCGCCTGCGTGTACACCGTTGATTCAGTGCATGAGGCAATCAAGCCACATGTCAAGAGCGAGATCCAAGCATGCGCTCAATGGTCTCCGCTCCTCACATAACACTCTTGAAGTGCTGGTGGGGGCCAAGCTGGCATTCACCACGCTTGCAGATGCACTTCCGGATACATGAGCGGCCACGGACGCGCCACACAGTGACCTGTCTGCCACAGTGCATGGCCTACTGTCAGATCATGCTGCATCCAAACCGTGTCGGCTCATGCGCTACTCAGAAAGGGACCAAGAGATTGGTAGCGTGCTTTAAGCGAAGCAGGGGCTGGGGAACGAGCAGGACGCCCACAGGGACGGCCAAGGATGAACAATAGTAGCCAGGTAGGACAATGAGGACGCGCCCCACCACAAATGACCCACCTGCATTGCACCCATCTTCTCCTCAAAGGCCAGCTGCACAACTGCCAGCTGCTTCACCACCGTCTCAGTCTCATCGCCCAACAGGTGTGCCAGCTCCTCAACCTGACAGCAACAGCAGCACCAAGAGAGCGACGAACAGCAAGCGCAAGAGGTTAGATTGCAGATCAAATGCACTGCTGCGGCACTGTTACGAAATCGGACAGCGTCATGCCCTGTTATGGCAGTGCAGAGGCTGAAGGTGCTGCATGGCACATCGCCAGGCCGACAGGTTGGATTAATGCAGGCTTGATGTGTGCTTCCACGCTCTGTTACCCCACCCCGGTTTGTAAACTGCCCCGCGTGGCAGGCTGGCGCCGTTTGGCATTGTGCACAATGCACATACCTAGAAAGGAGACATGCGAGCGCTCACCTGCTCTGAGACCTCTGTGAGCTTGTGCCGTGATGTACCCAGGGTGTCGGTGGACTTTTGCAGGCACGTCTGCATCTGGGTCACCTGGGACAGGTATCACGGCCAGGTGTGCCAGAGACAGTTGAGCAAGGCCTGGCATGGCATAGTGGCTATCGTGGGGGGAAGTTGCATGCCAATCGCAAAGTACAGTGCCTCACTTCAGCTTGAGCCATGGGCAACTGGCAAGGGTGGTTAAGCACACATGCCAGCTGGTGCAGCATAACCACTTGAGGCAAGGCTACCTGCACCACCTGCGCCCTGGCTTACCTCCATAACAGGACCGCTGCGAGGCTGGTCCAACCGGCCGCCCGATCGTGTGACGTGCATTACAGCTGCCATAGCTGTGACCTTGCACAGCAGCGCTGCCTCTCTGTCTGCTGTGCTGCTCAGCTGCTCCTGCAGCTCGTGCACCTTGCTCAGAAGCACGGTGTCGTCCTCAGACTGCTGTGGCGTGGGTTCCCGCCAAACCCCTGCCCAACCAGAATCCACACAAGTCAGTGGTGCAAGCGCACATCATGAACGGCTTTGCCAATGGGGTACAAGGAGGCAGATATGGCCCGATACACGCATACCTCGCGCTGGACTGCTTGGAGGCGAAGCCTTCCATGATGCCTTGACCTCAGCATCCACGTCAGCACGATCCTGCAAGGAGGGAGGACGCAGCAAAACTGAGAGACAACTAATGCAAGTGGCGCGTTCCAGCCGTGTGCAGTGAATACCCTGGCCAGGCCATAGACTACTACACACCAGTGTTTCAACTTCCCCCACGGCTTCGTGTAACTGTGTAAGCGCGTAATCTCACCTGCGCCCACAGGCCTGTGCCCTGGCAGAGCTGCTTGCCTTGCTGTGTTTTGTTTGAAGCAACGTGTTGCCTCTTGGCCGTTGTTAGCAGCGCCTTTGCACGCGAATGCCTGCGTTCAAGCAACAGCCAACCAGCACGCTCAGTACACAGAGCACAATGTTGCACACCGGCACACTGTGTAGTCCACTCACACAACGGCGTGAATAAACTAGCGGTCATGCGCACCCTGTCAAGCGCTGTCCTGTTCCGTTTTTGCTGGCTGTCGCATCGTCACGTCCTGTGTGCAACTCAGCGCAAACGTTTAGCGTAGGCACAGGCCGACAAACTGAAACGGGCTCGCAAGGCACTGTATATAGCTTCAGCCCTCACCAGTTCCCTCCAAGCCGAGGCACCAGTTTGCACCAGGGTTTCTCATGGTGTTCCGGCCAGTAAGGGAGGCACGCCTGGAAACGTCACGCCAAAGAAAGCATGCACATTTCCTCCTAGACCTTATTTGCCTTACAGTGTATACAAATACTGGGATTCCCTGTGCCGAACAAGCTTGGCCAGCTGCAGTCTGGGGCGCCGGCCTGTTGAGTTGGTTGATGCAGTCGTTCCAAAGGAGTAAGTCAATAACTCCTTTTCCCTGCACTATGTGGTGGAGCAGCAGCAGTGTTTGCGGCCAAGACATATCAAAGTATCAAAGGTCTAGCATCTCTAGCGATGCAGAGCTGTCACCGTGCCTTGGACATTTGAAATTGGATCGGCCAGGGCAACACATAGAAGCCCAGTATAGGCGCAGCAAGCAGCAAGCCTTCATCAATAATGATGTATATGTCTTACAGCGTAGACCCACGTCTTGGAGACAGCAGATTGCAACACAACTTGTGCGGGTTCCGGGGCAGGTGTAGAGCCTGAAGGTGTGTGTTGATTCACTTTCCGCATCCCCGCGATCCATGTCAAGCAAAACTCACCCCTATGCAGCTCCCATGTAAGCTTTCCAGTGTATTCCCTGGCTTGCTATAAATGATTGCACTGCAGCACGCGAGCAGCTTGCACGTCAGTGGTGATGTGCTGGAGGTGTCCTTGTTGCCAATGAGCTTCAACTGTAGTGCGGGATGGTGACTGGTGAGGCAGCAGCTACACGGCTCTTCCAGATGCGCTTTCATTGAGATTGCTGTTGGCGTTGGATGCACGCAGCAACTGAGCAAGGATATCCACGCCAAAGCTGCACTTTTGCAAGCGTCTAGCGAGCGTTGCTTGGCGGTCCGATCGCAGGTTACATGGATATACAGGGCAATATGTTTATAGACAGAAATACAATGAGCATCTGGCAGTGCAAGGCAACAGCAAGCAGACTGACAGCATCTGCCTGCGTGAGCGTGCCACAGGCAACACTGCAGCAAAACCAGCCAACACCGTTGGCAACAGCTGAACAGTGGCAGTTGTGACAATCACACAACTGACTGCCTTGCCATAACTTTATACGCCATCAAAGGAACTGCAGGTTGCAGGACACAGAACACATTCGTGTCCCTGTCAATATCGGGACAGAACATTCGGAATGGCTGCGTAAGGAGGGACCTGAGGTGGCCGTTGCAACGCATGCCTGTGTGCCAGGGGCAAGCACTCTTCAGTGTGCACGGCGGAAAATGGCGTCTTATTAGTTAGCATTTGCATCGCAGCTAGGATATTGCCCACTGTTGGCACGGAAAGGAGAGGGGGACCTGGGTGCGTACAGTGCATGCAGGACCCCCAGGTGATTGGCATCTCAACGTTGAGCGTCTGTCATATATGTATGGTGTAAAAAGTCCGGCAGGCATGGTCAGGCAACTGGCTAAGCACGGGTGTGAAAGCCCATGGTGCCTCAGGTTCTTGCACCGAGCGCACACATGCCAATGGAGCAATGTGCATGGGAAAATGAGGTAGTGGCAGCATGGTGTGTCAGATGGCGAAGGTCAATAGGTCAAAGTTGGTGATGTGAGTGTGCCTCGTGTGAGGGGAAGTGGCTACACAGGGCGCACGGCGCGCGTGAGTGTGTCTGGATGAATATTCGGCGGGCTTCGAACCACGCATTTGTACTCAGGTATACACTGACGGATTTTACTGTTTGGACGACACGAACATGCGTCGGAGCCTGCTGAGGCTGCGTTGGAAACCACTCGGCTGCTTGAAAAGCTTGGCCTTGGGAGGAGCTTCCTCAGGCATGCAAGCCGTGGAGGTCACAACCACGGGCACCTGCTGCTGCTGCTTGATGGCCTCAACAGCGCCATCAACGCCTTTCACGGCCTGTGTGGTTTCCGTCTCGCGCGTCTCACGACGCGAGCTGGACATGAACGCAACAGCATCCATGCCCGCAAGAGCGTGGTCGGAGCTGTGGAGCTGCAGGTCGAACGCACGAACGAGGCTCTCCTGGCCTGCAGGCGCAGCCGCAGCAGACATGGGCGCCGCCACAGCCACAGGCTCAGCTGCAGGAGCCGCTGATGTAGCCGGACACACAACCGACACTGCGGTTGCAGGTGCGCCGCCACCGCTGCTGGCTCGTGAGCGGGGGCTGTTGGGGTGGCTGTACAGCTCGTTGTCATACAGCCGCACCGCACCCAGCGGTGGCCCGGGTGTGGCTGGCCCGCATGCCAGCGGCCCGCACGACGAGTCGGAGCCACGCTGACCGCCGCCACCGCAAGCCACATCAGGCAAGCTGAGGCCAGGGAGAGCCGCAGGCACGGACACCGCAGATGCGCCGGCAGCCATGTCATCAGCAGCACCAGTGGGGACCGCCATGCACTTGAGGCTGGGCTCACGGGCAATGCCACCCGGCGCCCGATCCTGGTCCTGGCCTTTCTGCATCCCGCTTCTAAGCGTGGTCTGTGCCTTGCAACGGTCTGACGATGCGTCATGGAAGGCGCGGTGCACCGGTGATGCCAGCGACGAGGACGAGGACGATGCATGGATGGCCACCCGCATGCCCACCACCTGTGACAGGAGGTCTGCGATGCGGCGCTGCATGAGCACCTCTGACACGCGCCGGGGCTGGTCCTGGGTGGTGAGCAGGTCCTGCAAGCCTTCTTGCAGCTTTGTTGCGTAGCCCTCCCACTTGCGAGCCAGCGAGCGGGGCATCGGCGGCATGGTCGTGAACGACACGCGTGCGGGCCCAGGCCCGCCGTTCACCGCACCACTATACACCAGGCCACTGGCGCTGCCGGTCCTGCTGCCCCCTGTGCTGTTGTCCCCGCTCCCGACCACGCTGCCGCCACCGCTGTTGCTTCCGCTGCCTGTGCCGCTGACGCTCCTACTCAGCGGCTCGAGAATTGCACTCGAGTGCATCGTGCCGATCGGCAGAAACGGGCCGCATGGCAGCAACGCATCCGTATCCCCTTCCAGCGCTGCTGGTGAGGCTGCTGCACTGGCTGCTGCATGACCCAGCGCGATGAGTGCATCAAAGGCATCGTGGTGTTGGTGGCCCTGCTCAAACAGCGACATGTCCACTTGCAGGTCGTGGTACAGCGGGTTGTAGTGCTGGCTGGTCTGCACGTCCGCCTGTTGAGCCCATCAAACAGCACATCATGGCGTTGGGAAAATGTCATCAGCACGCAGTGAAGGAAAATGCACCAGGGGAGGCAGCTTCGTGGTTACTGGTTAGCAATTTGTAAATGCTGCACCTGATTGTTTCGCACAGGCATGTGCCTGACAAGCACACTACCGTGGTACCATACGCGCAAGTATGAGCATGCCAGCCACACATGTCTGTGCGCAGCGTTCCGCCAAGTGCATTTGCTTCAAACACATCGTGCGCCTGTCTTACCAATTGTTGCTCAGCGTACGCGGCAGCGATGACGTTGCTGAAGGCCGCATGCACCAGGGACTTCACCGCGGCTTGGGCTTCAGCACTCTGCAGGACAAGCATTGCAGCACACCAATGACACAGCAGCAAATGTTTGGGCACACTACCGGTAATGGAAGGCTGCACACTCACTGCGTGTGCAACACGACAGTGCCTTCCCAAGCACCGCAGCACAGTGCCCAAAGACCACATTTCAATCAGGTTCGACCCGCAAACATGTACATAATCCTGCACACCTCGCGGGCACGTATTTGCTGCTCCAGGCGGTCCCTGTATGACTCCTGCAGCGTTGCCGCCAGCGTCCCCGCCTCCTGGCTCACTGCCGCAGCACGCGCCTCCAGCGCCTGCCGCTGCTGAGCCAGCGCCTCCACCTCGCCCGCAAGCACATTGCACTTGCGCCCAGACAGCCGCAGCCTGACGCCCGCTTCGTTCAAGCGTGCTTGTGCCTCCGACAGCAGCGCCTGCAGTGAGGCGTTTGAGCCGGTCGCGTCAGCCAGCTGTGCTTCGAGCTCGTGCTTGCTGGCTGTGATCGCTTTCAGAGCTGCTTCGGCCTCCTCGCGCTGCCGCTGCGCCTTTGCAAGCTGTCGTTCAGTGGTGGCTAGCCGCGCTTGCACCTCGCTGAGCTGGCGCTGAGCGAGGGCGGCGCTCGCCTCCAGGGCCGCGCTTGCTGCTGCAGCGTTGTCTAGCAGGGCATCACGTACTGAGATGGCCTCGTTGCTGTGGCGCTGTGTGTCGTCCAGCTGCTGCTGCAGGACGACTAAGCGTTCGTTCAGCGTGGTGCGGTTCTCAACGGCTGTGCGCTGTACGTGCTCGAGTTGCAGCTGCAGGTCGACTACGTGAGCTTGCAGCCTGCAGGCCAAACGGTGGGTTTGTTTGAACATGCGCAAAGCGTAAGTCAGCAAGCAAGCCTCCACAAGCTCATCCAGGACATTCTGCTGCTTGGGAAGGGGAAGTCCTTCAGCGGGTGGAGTCCAGGTTGGAGTGCACGTGAGGTAGCTACAGCGACCACAAAAGCTATACGGGTTGGGTGCTTGCTTCGTAGCCCAGCTGAAAGCATGGTTTCCTGAACATGTCCCTCTTCATACCTCAACGGTTTTCAACCCCCCGCCCACCCACCATCAGAAACGCACAAAGCAGTGTCATTCCCATAACAGGGCACACTGCCAACGTACAGAAACCATATTTACCTGGCAGCCTCCATTCTCCACTTCACGGAAGTCTGGTCGGCCTCGTGCGGTTCATGTTGCGCGCCCGCCTGCTCGCACGCAAGCTGTGCAACCTCTGCCTCAAGCACAGCGCACGTCTGCTGCAGCTGCATCACACCGCCATGTTGCTGGCCAGGTAGCGCAGTCATGGTGGACGAAATATGCAGAGGCTGCGTGTCGGCAGTTGGCACACTGGCGTTGTTGCCAAACGCAGGGTCCGCCTGCGCTAAAGCCTGCAGGGACCTACGAAGCGAGCTGTGTGATGGTAGCGGGGTGTCGAAAGCTTGGCCCCCTGACTGTTCGCCCTGCGCTTGCGCAGCCACACATGTTGGTTGATGGCGGTCTATCAGCAGCACGTGCTGCTGCTGTTCTACATGAGCACCGCTACTGCATGTGGCCCCAGGCTCTGACAGGACATCATCAGCGTTCTTGCAACGCTCAGCCAGCTCTGCCAACTGTACTGCAAGCACTGCACTTGCACTGCTCGAGCTCGACAGCCGCTCTCGGCCTGCGCTGAGCTGGGCCTGCAGAACCTGCGTCTGCAGAACCTCGCTCAGTGCCTTGAGAGCAGTGTTCTCTTCTGTTATGTCTGTCAACTGGGACGCCTGCAGCTCCACCACGTGCTGCAAGTGCTCTGATGTTGCCGCCAGCTCCATATTCTGGCCCCGCAAGCGCACGACGCTTGCCTCAAGCCTGTGGGTGAGCGTAGTAAGGGGCGATAAGCCTGCACTGGTGTCATCGTCCCCACAACTTGTGCTGCCTCCTCCGATGCTGCTCGCCCTGCTGGCCGGGGGGGTGTCCACAACCGCCAGGATGTGCACCAGCTGCGCCTGCACGTAGCAAGAAACCGAGACCAGGGCAGGCAGTGAACCCGTGAAGCAGAGAACCCTCTTCAGCCTACAAGAGGAGTCACCAAATAATGTCAACATTACTGGACGTAGGATGACAGCAGCTGTGCTATGCACGCAACCGTTCCCACAGGAACGACGCTTACCCCCAACTCCCTGTGGAGTTGCTGTCGTTGTGCAACCTGTGCCTGCAAGGTCTGAACCTGGGCAGTCAGCTGCACGTTGTGGCACACAGCGCTCTCAAGCTGTGCTCGTGAAGAAGCCAGCCTGCGCCGTGCTTCCGACTGCTTCGTAGCGAGTTCTGCCTGCACGAACAGCACATCGAGGCGGGCAGGGGGCAGGTCAAGGCACGGCAACGTGCTCACAAGCCAGCAACCAAAAAGGCAGCACCTTTTGACGGGGTTTCGCCAGTCATGAAAAGCAACGTGCCTTGTGTGCGTTCTGTGTGAGCGACAGTCGCTTGCACTCGGAGTCCAGCGTATGTTGAAGCTCTTCCACGTGAGCTGCGAGCGCCTCCAGTGCAGCTTGTGACGACTTCAGAGCCTCACCAGACTGGTGCAAGGAATGGTGCAAGTGCACCACCTGCAGTAACAGCCCGAGCGTGTGCACACGTTGTCGCACGATAGCAACCCCATGAGAGCGTTTTATGTGGAAAAAGCCCAGGACCCATACACGCAGCCAACACATACTTGCTTAGGAGGCATAACTTCAAGTCCCTGACAGGAGCCTGGCTACGCTTCTTTGACTCTAGCGCAGGGTCGGTAACCCCCACTGCAAGGCACGGAAATTGGCCCAGGACGCCCTGCTGCTCCAAACCGGCCATACCTCTGTCTCTCGCCTAACATCCACGAGGCCTAAACTATCCATAGGTCGTGACGCGGTCTCCGCTTGCAGCGTTGTCATGCTCGCCAACGCAAGCACGCCAACTGTGCAAGCTCGTCACGCCTCTCAGCGCGCACAAGCGCTAGGGTTCCGGGTTCCGCGCCATGCTAAGTTCACCCGTTCACACGCGGGCAGCCTCACGGCAGGCTTGATGCGTCCAACAGGAAAAGTTCAACTGCTTTATTGGGACTTGAATCGCTTGAGTGACGAACAAAGAGGATTGAACAGGAGACTCGATATTGTGGTAGTCCTTATAGACATAAGCGACTTGTGAGCGAGTATCTTGAGTCCTTCATGCTACACTGCGGTAGCTACAGGTCATGTCAAAGCATTGGTTGTTCCTGCTCTCCTCCTGAGGGTGGTATTTTGCGATGGGACAGGGGACAGGGTGCGTCACATTGAAGCCAGCAGCTTGCACAGATGGCCCTAGAGGGAACCCAGCAATCAATGCTGCCTCTTGGATCGGTCCCGTGGTCCTGACATGAATTGCGGGCAGCACCTGCTGTCGCTGTCGGGTGACGGGTTATCAAAATGTGCAGGTCAGGCGCACTGCTAAGGAGCACCATGAGAACAACATCGGGAAAGCATACAAAGCCGCAGTGTTTGCCTTATGAACTTTGGAAAGCACCAACTCCTGATTGAGCCGAGCCATCATCATCACGGACCAGGCAGGCCGTGGCCGAGCAGCTCAAACACTGTTTGAAGCGTCCGAGAAATGGGGAACTAAACACGAACCTGCAGTGCAGCCTTGAAGCCTGTGACTGTTGAGGATAACACCTTAGTGGGCTGGTT
>BDDA01000878.1:28115-48312 GCA_001662385.1 Chlamydomonas asymmetrica
ACTGCTGAGTGCTGACGCGTGCACAGCACTCCCAATGCGCCACAGCAGCGGCAAACAAGCCTGACGTTGCGGGCATACTTACGGGCACCTGGGTCGCCTGCAACCTGAAACGCAGTGTGTCAGGGTGGACAGAGGTCCTTCACCATTAAATGCAGGTTGCAGCGGCCGACGCCGACGTTCCTGCAGCAGCATCACGGACGTGGGACCACAGCAACACGCTGCCTGCCGGTCAGGGCGTGGCGTCTTCGCCAGCACCAGGTTGATGTGTGCAGCATGCGGGTTATGTACGGCTTGCATTCAGGTCCATCCCCAGCTCTCTGCTTATCAGGGGACCAACACATCCAGGACTGGTTTGCAGCGATGCACCACACTTGATCCTTGTATGGGCATACAATATTGCTTGATACACGCCCCATGGCTACACCCACTGTGGCACATGCGCACAAGCGCCCAAGTCTTAACAACAACAAGCCTTGCCAACACATGCACTCGTGCACATGGGCCCACATTGGCTGACTGATCTGTTCAGTCCTGGTCTGCAGAGCAACTTGGCACCCAAACGAACTTGCAAGTGTGTGTGTTGGTTCAACACACACCCTCACAACGCACTCATAACCATTCTGGACATGCATGGTTGGTGCTCTCGTGCTGCCTTTACACAGGGGTCATGGATGCTGCCGGGAGTGTGGGCGTAGCCACTGAGCTGCCACAGCCCGTACAAGATGGAGACGGGCAGGGCGCGGTGGGGAGCGCGTCAGGCGCCGACACCATCGTGTCTGCCCCTGAGCACTTGCGCAAGGGCAGCAGCAAGCTGGGCGTGTTCCACCACATGACCAAGTCCAACCCCACCAACTACGACATGCTGGTGTTCCGCACACTCAACATTGAGCTCAAGGCACCCAACCACAACCAGGTGAGAGGTGCGCAACGTGCGTGTGTGTGCTGATGATGGGGGAGACACGCTTGGGGCGTCTGGGAAACATTTTGAAACCAGGCAGGTAAGTTGCCAGTATGTGTGTGTTTGTGCCCAACACTGCAAAAGTCCCACCATGGTCAAGCGTTTGCTCCCATCCGTACCCCTTGTTTGAAGCAGCTGCATGCAAGTGCAACCAGCAGCTACCGATGTATTCACGATTTCACGTTCATGTGCGACACCTGATGGTTCCTCATTCTTTGCATCCCTTCTGGTGCTGCATACACCTTCAACCCCCAGCCCTTCTGCCCTGCTCATGATCGTCCTGCATGCGCCAGAGCTGGTGAATGTCAATCCTGCCGCTTACGTGTGACATGCACCATGTTTCAGCTCAATCATTTGGGCATACTTTGCTGCTGCTGAACATTGTATTGTGGATGGTCCATGCATGGCGTGTGCAGGACCACCTGGCTCAGGCGCTGCGTGACAAGCTGATGCCGGTGAGGTCGTGGTGGATCAAGCACTGGCCGGGCGCCAAGCAGCAGCTCAGGCGCTCGCTGGAGAACCCGCTGTGGGGGGTGCCCGGGTGCATCAACTTCATCGATGCCCGCACCAAGTGGATGGATGAGGCCGTCACGCAGGCTATTGCAGCAGGCATCAAGCAGGTGAGGTGGGCTACGAGTAGGAGCCTGGCGGTGCTTGGTGCAGGTGTTGTGTGAATGCATGAGAGCGCACCGCATTGCATCGGCTAAGGCAGATGATGGTGCACCAAGGAACCAAGACCAGCGTGTTCAGGAAAGAGATGTGCGTGGTGTGTGAACAACGTGGACAACGCCAACCTGCATGCTGATGTGTCCTTGCGTATGTGTGGTGTACCGTGAGTGTACCGCCAGTACCTCAACGGCTCAAGGCTCATGACTGCCAGGTTGACCATGCTCTAGGTGCAAGCATGCTGTCAATGCTGCACTGCCGCGTGGTGATGGCTGTGTGCAGGTTGTGCTGGTGGCTGCAGGGTTCGACACCCGTGCGTACCGGCTGCATGCGCCCGGCGTGACCTTCTACGAGGTGGACCTGCCCAGCGCGGTGGCTGTCAAGAAGGAGCTGGTGGCCAAGCTGGGCTGGCTGCAGGTGGGGGCTGATCACTTATCGCCGACTGCCTTGCCGAGACCACAAATACTTATCAACACGCGAGCACGTGGCATCGGCATGCACGTTAATCAGACGAAGCAATGGCGCTGAGAGTGCCAAGACCAGATGCCAGATGAGATGTGTTATGTCTGCTAACCTTCAGATGGTGTGTGGGAGATGTTTCTGCCACTGTTGTGTCCGTATCGCACCGGCAGGCGGCGGACGGCCCCTCCTCGCCGGTGTATGTTGCCGCCGACCTTGCGCAAGTTGACCTGGCCACGGCGCTGGCAGGGGGCGGGTTTGACGCCACCCAGGCCAGCTGCATCATCATCGAGGGCCTGGTATACTACCTCAACCAGGTGCGCTGGTGATGCCTGATGCCTGATGCACCTTCGCTGCCAAGGAAGGGTGCAGGCATGCCCTGTGGCGTCATGCACGTGCGGGATTGGTATGGCACCGAAGTGCTGCATCGGCATAGATTTGAAGCATCTTCATGAAGGTCCTTGCGCACAGGAGAACAGTCAGCTGCATAGCTCATGATTGTAGGGCACCAAGCAGGACAGCTGGTCGGTCGAGCGGGTTACTGTGACGTGCAGTTGCAAGTGGCAGGGGCTGGACAGCATGGCTTAGCCACAGAAAAGAGGCGCTCACGAGTCGCCACCCATTCCTGTCCAGGTATAATCGTGCTGCCTGTTGTGCACTTGTGGCAGGTTCAAAGGGCGTGCCGTAACATCGGCTGCGCTGCTGCTGCTGCTGCTGCTGCTTGCAGGACGCCGTCAAGTCGCTGCTGGCGAGCGTGTCGCGCACCGCGCGCACCGGCAGCCGCGTGTACTTTGACTTCATCAATAAGGCGGCGCTTGAGGGCAGGGGGGGGCCATTCCCAGGATTCAAGGTCACAGCCAAGGTGTGGTGTACATGTGCTGGAATGCCGTGCGGTGCTGAGCATCATTGCATCGCTCGATGTGTGCAGAGAGCCCCATCAGCGCTTTGGCAACACAATTGCGGTGCAACCAAGGCACTTGCATCACATGCATCGACTTAGCGTGTAACCAGCGAGGCACACGCTCGTGCGCACGCCGCCTGTGTGGATTGCTTCGTATGCGGCAGCTGTGCATGCTACTTCGCATACAGATCATGCCCATATGTCCAGGTTTGCGGATGCAACAACCGGCTTCGTGCCGTGCCCTGATGACATTTACGCACGCGTTAACAGGTCTGTAAACCTAACGTTACCGCCTGCTGTGTCATGACCCTCCTGCCATCATGCGCTCTGCTGCCGCTGCCGCTACCACTGCTGCAGGCGGTGGCTAACAAGGGCGAGCCCTTCCTGTCGGGCTTGGAGCCCAGCAGGGAGGCGCTGAGCGCCGCGCTGGCCGCCGCCGGCCTGCGGCTGGTGCGCTTCATGGGGCCCAAGGACATGACGGCGCTCATGCTGCCCCACGCCAGGTGGAACGACAAGAAGCCACCCATCGCATCCTTCTACTGCTACGCAGCCGCGATCAAGCCATGAGCGATCAAGCCATGTCGTGCACGCGTGCGCATATGAAGGAAGGCGACCTCAGGCACGTGATGAAGTGCTGCATACTGTTTTTGTGTAGGGTTGGATACTTGGATCAATGTGAAGTAGGTGACTGAACTGTAGGGTTGTGGTGTGCGCTTGCGGTGAAAACAAGATGCTTAGCTGGATTGCTGGCTGACCAGATTGCGGACTTGCTGCTGCAATGAGGGTCACGCCAACCGTGGCATTGGCCTGCTTGCTTGTCCATAACTCATAAGGGAAGTGTGGGGCGCGCTTGCACCAACGGCTGTAATAATGCGAAAACTCATATGCTTACACTGCCATGGAACAGTGCATCTAGGACGTGTCGCTCAATCGAACGCATTCTGATGCTGATAAGCAAACGACGCATCGCTTGATGGCTGTAAGAACTTTGCACGAGGTGGGGTGCAGGTGCTACTATAGAGCACACAAGCGTGTATACACCAAGTCACCAACATGCCATGTCGGCACAGTATGCTCTCTCAACTCAATGCCTGATGGGCACCTGGAGCCCCAAGCAGTCCTACCATTCAAAATTCTGCCCACCAGGCAAGCACAAATGGTGGATGTACGTCAGAACGGTGCGAGGGGCAGCCCGCAGGTCAAGACAAGCACTCCCTGCATGCATTGACCATACAGAGTGGTGCATCTTTGCGTGCGGTGAACATGCAGCACGCAAACTGAGCGCCAACCGCAACATTACCGCTGTCGTGCTTGCTGGTTGGTCATTGACTCACACTCACTAGCAAGGCCGCCCTTGCCTAAATACTTTAGTATTGGAGCCCGAAGCTGCTGACATAACATTAAGGTTCTGCCTAGTACAGTACGAGAACGTTCGAGTGTTGTTAACAGACCCGTCCGACGCAGCGCGCAGCACGTCTGCCTTGATCTTGGGTCAACACGTCCAGGGCCATGAGGGCCGACACTGGAACACCCTGCATGCCTAGCCAGCGAAAAACAGTCTAGGCAGGCGCGTCTGCCGTGAGCTGTGGGAGCAAGGCAGTCAGGCACAGCAGGAGCCCTAGCTGACGCAGCACGATGGGCGAGCCGCGCCTCCCAGACGTGAGTCAACTCGAAAGCTCAGATAACGCACTCTTGGCCTGCATATCTAGACGTGAGAATGCCTACACCCCCTGGGTGCTTGCAAATGATCATAGCGGAAACATATTGCCGGCAGCTTTTCACTCTCATCCTAGCCTGCTGACGCGGGCCCATGTTGCGCAGAGGCTGGCAGGGTTTGTGGCTACAGGTGAATGTGATGCCAAGCCTAGGCCGCGTATCTTCCGACAGGAGGTGAGCGCATCCGAAGGAGTTTGTGTGTTGCAGTTTGCTACCGGCCCGCTGCACAGTACCGAGTTGTCATACTGCTATCATGTGCAGGCTGACCCCTATGATGCCGTGGTCAACCTTATGGAGGTAAGGTCCTCAGCTTTGTTGTGTGTTGAGGTGGGCTGCCGGTCCAGGCCGCGCCTGCTGTTGTGCTGTGTGCAAGTAAGATGAGAGCGCCGCTCTGTGGAAGTGTTGTTCTTCATCGTCTGTAACCTGCTTATCTGCAGCTCATCGATAACTCCATAGATGCAACAAAGGACTGTGCAAAGCCAGAAATCAAAATCTTCCTGGAGGACCAGCTGAACCAACGCACCGGGCAGCTCGAGAAGGCAAGTCACAGCCACGCGCACACCAACACACGCGCACAGGCATTTGCACATGTGGGACATGATAGCCACCCCGCGAGCTCATAGCAACGGCCTCTGTGGAAGGCGGTTGTCGACGGTTACGCCTGTGTGCACTTGCGTCCTGTTTCCGGTTCACATGTGCACTACACATCAACAATGGTGCCACCTTCCCATTCTTACAGCACCACATCATACATCCAACTCACATGGACGTCATGCAGTACATTATCTTCCTGATCATCATCAGCATGGCCTTCACCAACTAGCGGACATGCATATCGGGTGCCAAGCAGCACGCAGCACGCACCGTGCCATCGTGTACCGGAAGTACCATGCCTTTACCTGCATCCCAGAGCTGTCATGTGTGTTTGGCCAAGTATTACCACTCACCCACCGTGCAGACCTCTTGTGCACAATAAAGCATCAGGAGGGCAGTACCTAACCCACCTATATGTACCGCACGCACCCTCATAAATTCATAATAGCTTTCCTGGCGTATCGCCTTTGGCATCTTTCTTGCAGGTGCTGGTGGTTGAGGACAACGGGGTAAGCGTGCCACAGCATATACAGCACAGCAGCATACCACATCGCAACTTCACAAGCTGTTCTGCGCTGACCAATGTGTGCATGCCAAGGCGAACGGATTTCTTCCCCTTAGCCACCTGCAATTGAAGACATCAGCAGCACGTGTGCGTGTTTGATCACATGGCACCCTCTGCATCCGGCAAGTTGCTGGGGCATCATGGCCTATCATGGCCTATCATGGCCTTGCCACCTGCTGAAGTGCAGCGCAGCGTTAGCATGCCTACAATGCAGGTTGCACCTGGTGCTTGGCTATGGCTTGTCCTCACGCTGCTGGTGTGTCCTGCATGCGCTGCTGCTGCAGTGCGGCATGTCCAAGGATGTGCTGGTCACATACCTGCGCATGTGTGACACCACCTCACGCATACCCGACTTCCCTAGAGGTGAGCACGGTGTCGGTATGCTTTTGTCTAGACCAGCAGTGCCTGCTTGGCTGCATTGGTGGCTTCGGGCGGTGGCCAGCATGGCGCTTCGCAGATTGGCTGCTCGGGACAGGCATGCACAAGCCCTGGCCACGACCGATCCGCACAGTTCTGGTGTATCAGGGATGGCAATGGTTGTCCTGCAGCATGTTGGTTGTTGCACCGATTGCTGGCACCTTGGCACTGTCAGCTTCCGCTGTGTGGATGGCTGGTGCGGTAGTGTGTATGCCGCATGGTGCGGCATGATGCTCGTCGGGGTGTGAAGCAACACATTGGTGGGAGCTGCAGTAAGCACTCGCCAACTAGCTCTTTACAGGTGCCGCCCTGTCACAACTCGCAAGGCTGGTGTGCTGCATGGATCCAATGTGGCACCCGATCCAATCTGTCCCGACCCTTGTGCCAACATGTATCGGTGATTGGCTGTGCAGACTCTGGCGTGACGCCCATCCGTCATTTCATCAACCTCAAGGTATCAATGCGTTAGCTGCAGCACGTAGGCAGGTCCTTGACGTTACAATGCCCGAGCTTGTGCGTTCGCGTTTTGCATGGAATAATTGGCGGGGCGCCCCACACTATGCCATATCGCCTCATCACTGGTTTGCCATATTCCTGGTGAGCGCGTTCTGTGCGCAACTTGTGAAAGCGAATGGTCAGCTGGCATTGTTGATGGCTAAAGCCTGTGTACGGTATAAACAAGTGAGTCATCTGGTTGTGTTGCGGCTTGCTGTGCTGACATGCAGCTGAACCGCTTTGGGCGAGGTTGCACTTCTCTGTCAAAGTTCGGTGACTGCTTTGAGCTGCAGTCATACCAGGCAGGCTCAGATAAGATTCACTTGGTGAGTGTGTGTGGACGATACGAACAGTCTGCCTGGATGACGACCTACTTTCCCTATCAGTCCTGAAGCAGCATGCGGCCACTGCAATGAGGCGTATGCATTGGCATTCCCGGCATGATTGATGAAGTTGCCTACCGCACCGACTGAGGCAGTGACTGGCATTCTCTGATAACTACCCTGGTGCTTTGTTGCATCTCAGGCAATGGCCAACCTGCGGCAGTGGACCGCGACGGACAACTTCACGACCAGGACATACGAGGCAAGTGTTGTACTGGTGTTGCAATTCCGTGCGTGCGTTTGTGCGTGCGTGCATGCGAGCGCATTGTCATGGGTGGGTTTGCATTCTGCCCTGGTCCGCTGTGTGCATTTTACACATGGGTGCAACAGGTTGAGCAGCATTACATGTTACAGAGGTCTGTCTCAGCTGCAATTACCCATAATTCCGCTGTTTCTCGCTACCGTACGTACTCACTTGCCATGTTGGCCTTGTGTGCCCCTGTGCTGCGCAGCGGGACTACGGCGGACTGATTGAGTCGGACGAAGACGACGCTGAGGCATCATCCGATGGCGATGCGGACGCGGAGGCGCAGGCGGGGGTGCAGGGGGCCAGCAATGGGCATGCGGGTCCAGGGGCAGGCGCAGCGCGGCGCAAGCAGCGCGGGGCGCCCAACCTGCAGGGCTTCACCATCATCCGCGTGTCGGAGCTGCGGCCTGACTTCCTGGCGCAGGTGCAGGACCCCGCGGTGGTTGACCGCTGGGCGCGAGAGGTGAGGCTGCTGCGCAGACCCGCTGTGGGTGAGCTATGGCTTTGTGCCGGTGGTCAGCGCTCGACTTTCGTTGTTCTGGCAGGGGTTGGGGAGGCATGCACGTGACACAGTTTTCCCTGTCAATCATTGTCCCCACGCTCTGCGCATCTCTCCCACACTTGATTCCCCCTCCCTCTCCCCCTATGGGCCCACACTTACCATGTTTGGGTCCCTTGTGTGTATGACGCACCAACCGCACTGTGCGCAGCTCCGCCAGACGTACTCGCTCTTCCTGGAGGGCTTCCCGGAGGCGCTGTGGGAGCCCATGCCTGTGGAGCTCAAGGGAGGCCCCAGCGCACAACGCCCTGACGGCCGCCTCACGCTCAAGTTCTTTGGGCGCACCATAACGAAGGGTGCAGCCAGCACGCTGCAGGCTGCGCAGAAGTCGAACCTGCACGTCCTGGTGGGTGAAGTGCACACACACGTGTGGGGGCACAGCGTAAGGCCATTGTCCTTGCCTTACGTAACCACCAAGGTGCACATTTCAGGCAGGCGTGCCATCGTGAAGTTGGGGTTGAGGTGCTGAAATACAAATGGTGGCTGGCGTCAGCGTGTGACGAGGCAGGCAGGTTGGGCGCTCACCGCTCACTGCTCAACCGTGTCACTGGCTGTCAGTGGCTGTTAATGTCTGGCGCCACATGATTGACATGATTGCTGAACCTTGAATCTCAGGCATTCCATAGCGCACGTGGCTGCGGCATGGCATGATGTGGGTCCCCCTGATGCCCCCTGCGCTACTCGTCGTGGGCAGTCACCACCATGCTGTCTGGTGTTTGTGTCATGCTGTAGCTGGATGCGATCCAGGAGTTACAGCAGCGCTTCAAGGGCAAGCCGGGGTGGCCCAAGCCGCTCGTCATATACCAGCGGTGAGGCAGGCAGGCAGCAACGCGCCGCGAGTTGCGTGATCCAATGCCCACTCCACAAGACACCATAGAAACTCATGGCCTCCAGTGGGCTCTGCTGTCGCTTTGTGGGTCCTGGTGACAGGCATGAATGCAAATGCGTGAACTGCATTCACTTGGCATCTTGCCATGCAGGTATCACCCTGGCAGGAGCACGCTGCCTGGCCCATCTGCTGCTGCTGCTGCTGCTGCTGGGGTCAAAACCTCGTCAGGCATCTCTGGCAGCGCAGCGAACGGCGCAGGCACAGGGTTCACTCGCAAGCTGCCTGCAACGCCTCCCACCACACCCCACACGACCGCCAGGACAGGTGAGCTGCCATACTTGCCACCTGCGCCTGTGTACTGCAGCCGCCTGGGCACGCACGTGCTTGAGCAGCTTCACCTCCTGTTCACCGCTTGCCCTGACAGCGTGTGCTGCATCCTGTCAGAACATCATACTTCCGCTTCTGAGCATCCAATGAGTCTCAGGACATCCCCACATACAGACAGGCGAGCATATGAGGGGTTGAACGGCTGATGTGCACCAACTCGTCAAATCGTCGCAGGTGCAGGTGCTGGTCCCAGCGCTCAGCCGCAGTCGGGCGGGCGCCAGCAGCAGCAGCAGCAGTCTGCAGTAAAGGAAGAGGAGGGAACGGATATCGACCGCCGCCAGAACATGCCTGTGGACTTTGTCACGTTCTGGTTCTACTTTCCGACGGAGGAGGCTGGGTGAGTTCATGCAGATGACGCGTTCTGACTGTAGACCGTTGTGGAGAGGGCACTGGCCATGTAGCTGGCTGGATAAGCGACGACAAAACAGTGTACGGAGGAGGGAGCACAGGGAAGCACCACAGGGCAGGGGCTCTGGCGCCCAGATGGACTTGGACAGATGCATCTTGGATGCATCGTGGCTTGAGGGCCACAGACGCCCATACGTGTGACAACGGAGAGCAACACATGCAACGAACAGAGCGGCCCGCTACGCTGATCACATGTCCCCTGTTGGCTTGCATGTCACCGCATTGCCTGTGCGTCGTGCCGGCCATTTGTTGCGGCCCTTGTTTGCAGCACCCGCACCAAGCCCAAGGGCGAGAGGCTGTCGCAACCAGACGACGCAGCAGCGGGTGGCAGCAGCATGGCCCACGCAGGCGACAGCACCTGCGAGGTGATTGGGGATGACGGAGTCATGGAGTACATGACTGGTGTGGAGGAAAGGATGATAGTGTAGGGTGCACCCTTGCGTGTTCTCTCAGACGGCCTGATGACGTGTAATGGGTGACATGCTTCAGTCCTGATGGCCAATATCTTTCCTATCGGATAAAGATGTTGTCCATCTATGCCAATGGATGTATGCGTGTGGGACGATCACCCTGCTTTGGGTATACAAGCTCGCTGTCGGCACGGGCTCTGCGAAACCTCAATCGTTGTGCTCACCACGTTGAGCAGTCAGGAGCAAGTGATACACTCTGTCATGTTGTTGCATGCGCGCAGCTCTTCCTGCTTCCGTTCTGGTCAGGACGCTTCATCCGTGAGGTGCGTGCATTCCGACGTGGCAACAGCCAGCACACACAGTGCTTGATCATGCAATATGGGTACCAGGGTACAGCTGTGTGCCTTGCTGCCGGCGGTGTGCTTGTGTGGCCACCACACCAGGCGGTGCACTTGTCGGTGTCTTGTCCCAAGGAGGGGGGGGAGAGCACTGCGATCACTGTCCTGAGCACCAGAGTGTCTTTTTTAACCGTCCATGTTTGCGCATGGTGTCATCCGCGTTAGCAGATAGCAATTGGCGACCTTGGTAGATTTTCCACAGTATGTGTGTTCCTTGTCTGCTGCCTGCTGTACGCACGCTGCGTACGCGCTGTACAGTCCAAGCTGAACTCGCAGTTTCCAGGCATGGTGGAGCATGCCAAGAAGATGGTCAAAGGCACCAGTGAGGTAGGGTGGACCAACCATAGTGATTCGCTAGGTTTGCACCCATTCAAGCCGCCTTCCTGTTACGGGTGGGCTTGACACCTGTCATGCCGGGAGCATGAGCCCGTGGCATGCACGTTTTATGTGCGTGTGTTTGTCATATTATGTTACATCAGTAGCATGTCGGCCAACGGCCCATGCTTTCCCCAGATGGGGACCAGACGACCAGAATAGGCTCACTAGCCTTGACACATGGCGTGCAGGAGGGCCACATGGGCTCAGTGCAGCACATTAACATAATGCAGAGTTGCGTGATACAGGTCATTGATGTAATTAGCGACCATGTATCCAATGCGGTATCCATTCAGGTGTTTTAACATCCTGTGCATCGCATCTGCACCATCATCGCGCTCACTCCTGCATGCATGTATAACGTGCGCATGTCTACCTCCGTCGCGGACTGCCCATGCAGGCGGGCTGCATGGGCAGTCCGCCTGCATGCAGCGCAACCGCCCATCATTGCATGGGTGGGTGCCTGGATGAGTGCAGCGACCTTTGCCTGGGGGAAAGGGAAGGGACCCCAGGGGCCGCGGGCAGCAATGTGGCGCACTGTGTTTGAGGCGATGCGACGAGCAGGCAAATGCATGTGTTGTTCTGGATGCGGTCATGCGTCCATCGTCAGGTGGGCTCCTCGTACAAGCTCGGTGAGGATCGCCTGGTGGGGTTGCTGCTGGTGAGCCCCGATTGCAACGTCCACAACCATAAGACAAATTTCAACGGCGAGGCCATCAAGGTAAAAGCCGTGGGTGGGGGGTGGCTGGCTGCACTTCACGCTGGATTGTGGCCGCCTTGCTTGGCGTACATGCAAGGCGAAGCATCCGAATGCACAAACAATGCGCCGATGTACCGCCGTTATGTTCGCGCTCGCTGATGTCTTAGGACAGTGCACGTGTGCACCTCACGTTCGCCTGCGATACGGTATTTGTGTCATAAGCCGCCTCACGAAGCCTGGCGCTGGCTGCTGGGCTCACCGCGCAGCTGTACACGGAGTACGGTGGGGTGGGCGCCCTCGCGCAGCCGGGTCAGCCGCGCCTGGACACCTACGTGTGGCCCGACAAGCCCCTGCTCAGGGTCAACAGGGCGGATGCTAGGCAGGGCGTGAAGGAGGAGGACCTGGCCTCCGGCTGGTGCGAGGACAGGGACAGGGGGTACGCGGCGTACATGCTACAGAAGGTCAGCTGTGGGCAGTGGGGTGCGCTTGTTCTTGTAGGGATGCGGGTGAAGAGCGGGACCACATGAGCTGATGTACAGCAAGCAACACAGTGCCAAAGCTGGCTGAACCGCGGTGTGTGCTTTGGGCCGTTGCTCAAGGCAACGACCGCATCATCCACTTTGGTCTGGCCTGGCCCCGTTCAGCATGCTGTCAGTCGCCACGCCTTACAGCTGAGCACCTTGCACCTGAGCACCATGGCACACCGTCTGCACTTGCATGCTATCAATCACATGAACCATCGCGCACCGCATCACTTTCAGCCCCCTGGCATAACAGGTTTATTTGGTGCCATGTTGTCTTGCAGCACTTCCAGCAGCACTGGATGTCGTTGGATGATGAGGGCCACATCGTGGACCCCCAAATGACCGATGAGCACCCCTTCACTGACCTCCTAGGCCAGTACGTCAACGCCGGCACAAAGTACCACTTCTCCAAGAACAAGCCGCACCTGGTGCAGGGTGACCTGGTGAGTGAGTGGTGGTGAGGCAGTGAGTGAGTGGGCCGTAGGTGACTACCTACCCTAGCACACATACGTTGCTACCGCGTGCGGGTTGAAAATTGTTGACTGAGGTTGCGGTAGGGATTTGGGATTTGGGATCGGTATCAGCATTGACATTGGCCTGGACATTACATCTAAGTTGGCACCGGCAGTTTGCAGTGAACAGGTGAATGGCTGTGGTGGTGGCTAATGTAAGCGGTGTGGCATGGCATTATTGATGCTGGGCCAGTAACTCAGTAACAAGAAACGCAGGCCATGGTAAGCGCAACCTGTCCTTCTTGTCAAATCTACGGCTATTGGCAACAAAACCGGGGCTGTGAGTTCATGATCAGGTTCATCCTTACATGCCTGCTCTTGCGGTGCATGCACAAACACGCAACACCAAAACCACGGCGATGCATACTCCTGGTTGCTACAGGCTGCTGATAGGTCAAGGTGTGTGCTGTGCCCGCGCACCTACGTGCGGTATGCGCAGGTGCTGCTTGTGGACCCCTGTGATGGGGTGATGGCGCTGCAGGGCAGTGCCAGGAAGGGCCTGCCGCGCACCGCCCAGGTCACGCACCATGTGAGCACCGTACCGCGCACACCTGGGGGGCAGCACCTATCAACCTTGACTGTAACCCTGGGCGTAATCCTGGGGCAGTCAATCTCGTCACTTACCGACACACAGCATACTTGCATTGGTGTCGCTGGCGGTTGACAGGCACACTGCAGGCACACTGGCCCTTGACATGCACTGTGCAGGTGCTGCGCCGCTCAACCCTGCACGCAACATACTCCTGTTCCCATGACAACCTCAGCAGGGTGAAGTGTTCCAGATGATCCCCCGTTGTTGCAGGATTGCCATTGGGAGTTTCTTACTGCGGCACTACTGCTGGTTACTGCGGCACCTGGGCTGATGTCACACTTCCACCCCCCTGGCCCCTTTCTCCCTGTCCCTGGTGATGCCTGCCGATGTGCGCATCACACCCCGGGCCCGTCCAACTGCGCAGGTCGCCAAGTTCTACCAGCTGGGGAGCGACTTCGCAAACGAGCACTACGTAACGCTGCGGCAGTGGCGCCCCAGCTGGGCGGCACCGGCCAAGGTGGATGCCCAGCCCGTGGCCTTCACCCGCATCCAGCTGCTGGAGGCAGGCACAGGGACGCGCGTCGTAGATCGCAAGACAGCCACCGAGAAGCACGTCAAGGACCTGGAGTCCAAGTGCCCGCGCTACATTCGCTTCACTAGGACCAAGGACGGCAACGAGATGGTGAAGGATGCAGCGCAGGTAAGTACGCACATGCCACTTTCGAGCTACACAATGGCATTGAACCCTGCGGACCTGCTGGGCCCTTGCATGTGCACAGGGCACGGCACCACCGCATGCCCATAGGCCTTGGTCAACGCTAGTGATACACGGTTTGTACTGCTGCAGTGCTCTAGCCGCATCAAATGCACGTGTAACAGTGCGCGTGTAGGCATGGGTTTACAATAGCAATAATGCCCAAATAGGTTTGAATGCTAGCCAAAACACAATAACCATCAAGTAGCATTACGTGAGGCTCTGCCGGAAATGCTTAGTAGTATGCACACCGTTGGCATCCCTGGCGTTATTGGAGTATCATGCTTGACAGTACTGCGATGGGCCATGGCAATCACCGTCATGTGCAGACCAGCTACCTGACAGCGAGGTGCGACATTGGCCACCCGCCCAAGATGCTGGCGCTGCGGCTGGCGACCACAGATAACCATCCATTCGACTTCAGCAAGTGCCGGAAGCAGTGGAAGGATAAGGCGGAGGAGAGTGTGCAGCTCATGTGCACTATCATGTAAGTGCTGCTAGCTTCGTCTGGTGCTGGGCTTGCCTCCTGATGCGGGAGCACTCGTTGCAGCCTGGTGTGCTGCGGTGAGCCCCGGATGTCGCACACTGTCCTATGCACAACCCATGCAATGCCGTGCTTGTTGTTGCAGCTGCTGTGTATGCGGCATGCCGCTACAACTGCCGCGCTCCACTGACCCTGCCACAGGCACAGCACGGAGGAGAACGGAGCGAAGACGCGAATAGCGACCGTAATGAGCAACAAGCTGACCGGCACGTCTGAGCGTGCCATTATCGACCTTGAGAAGCAGGGGTTGGAGATGAGCCGCGTGGGCTACTATGACCTGGAGGTTGAGGTGGACCCCAAGACGTTCCTGGCCAGGCTCATGGACAAGTAAGTGCAGTGGGTGCAGTGGTGGTAAGTGCAGTAAGTGCAGTGGGTGGTGGCCTTGGTGGTGCTGTTGTTGGCCACGGGCAGCTGCACCCTCTCCTGTGCCAGGCATAGCAGGACCCTGGCAGGCATCCCTGAGCCACACACAGTCCATGAGCCTGCAGCTGTGGGAAAGGCTGTGATGTGGTTGTGCCTTGCTGAGGGGTCTGGTTGGGTCCTGGTTGGTTCCAGGCATAGGTGAAGCAGAGCATGGCGCATGTCAGCCATTCTTTCATTTGGCACTTGGCAAGCAAGCAAGCTGTGTGATGAAGCCCTCATGGAGTGAGACCTCATGGAAGGCAGCCCCTCACTTACAACACGTTCGGCGACCGTTGGTGCAGGAAGCTGCAAAATTCGTGTTTGTGCCTGCCTCGTGCCTGCGGCCTTGTGTTGTGTTGTGCGCACCCACCCATGCAGGGTGCAGGGCAAGCTCAAGTACTCATTCGTGATGGATGGGGGCCGGGTGAGGCTCTGGGCCTGGGTTGCTTGACGTGGGTTAGCAAAGCGACGGCGGGTATTGCTGTGCCACGTGTACATCTGTAACGTGATCAAATGTTTGCCACCTGCTGTGAGGATAGGCACCTTTTCCAGGAGCTTGAAGGATAACCTTTCCAAACTGCCAATTGCCTGTCTGCGTCAAGGTAAGCCATGATGTCAACACTTTGCATGCGCAAGTGCGTGTATGCCCGTGTGTGCCACGCATGCGCAGGCCACGACGCTGTCCGCCAAGTTCCTGGCGCATGACGCCACGGAGGCGGTCCCAGGGGAGGGGCACTGGGCGCGTGTGGACGGCAAGCTCCCGCCCATCAAGATCACGCTGCTCAACCAGCAGGGCAGCCCCGTGAGTGCGTGTGTGCGCATGCGTGTGATGCTCTGAACTTAAATGTGTTTGGGTGAGGAATAACGTAGCAAGGCGATTTACGAGGCTGTGCGGCTGCAGTCTTTGTTGCTTGCACACAGGTGCTTGTTGCGCTGGTCGTGGAGAGCTGTTCATCCAACGCGTTCTTCCGTGCCTCACAGAGAATGTCAGCACAGTTTTGAGAGTGGGTCCTCATGGCAAACATCTGTGTGCGCTCGCTCTCTGCCTCGCTGATCAATTGTGCGCCGCTGCTTATGCTGCCGCTGCTGCCGCCGCCGCCGCGTAACCTCAACGCACGTTGCCGGTACATGAAGTGCCCGTTCCCATTTGCTCCGGGCGACAAGCGGAATCACTTCAACCTGGAGTTGGTGGAGCCCGTCACCAACACCAAGTGAGTCCAGGAAGCGCAACGTACATCGCTGTAATGCTTGCCGACTGTCAAAGATACTATTTGCCTATCATGCTGCTTTCTGAAAGCCAACCGTCTTAGCACAAGGGCCTTGGTGTTTTTGGCCATAACCTTGGCTTTCAGGTACCCTCTGGCCAGCCTGCAGTTCAAGCCCGCCGGTGATGGATTCTCAGTGCAAGTGTCTGGTGCGCATGTGGCAAACAACAAGCTGAGGAAGCTGGAGGTCAAGGAGGCCGCACCGGCGGGCGCCGGCAGTAGCAGGTGTGCAAGCCGCGGCGTGTTACAGCGCGAGCTCTCCCCCTCTTGACACCTCCCAGTGATTCAGGGCTTGTGCTTGCCTACCTATCTTTGGTGCTATGGGTATGTTGTGCATACCATGTTGCTTGTGTTAATGCAATCGAGGGCAGGTTTGTGCAAAGCCGTTTCTGATTGTGCCGCACTCCTCGTGAATGGCAGGTCGGTGCGAGGACAGACCGCGCGTGGTCAGCAGCCCCAGATCCTCATGCAGCTGGCGGTGGCCATGCTGCCGCACGATCACCAGCAGGACGGCATGGCCGAGGCGCGCCCGGAGCTGGAGGTCGAACAAGACGCGCGGCCGTTGTTGCAGATGATCAGCGGTGTGCCTCATGCGCTGAAGGTTGAGGAGGGAGGCGCCCTCAACGGCACGCCTGACCAGCCGGAGCTCGTAAGCAGTGCTTTTGCTTGTCGCACATAGTGTGGGTGTAATCGGTGGTGACAGTACCAGTACTGTAGTTGCACTTGTGCATTGACACAAAATTTATTGCATGTGACGTGAAGTGTTTGCTTGTGAGAATGCCTGAGAAGCTGGTGCAGGAGGAAACAAACGGGTATGGTAGCGTAACGCGTTGCGGCAAATAGTAACTAGCTGTGTGTGGCCTGCGTTGACGCCCTGTTGTTTGATGTGGATTGTGTGAGTTGCCTACCCCGGCCATGCGCTGCGTTTGCCTGGTGTGCCCTGCTGGTCAGATGACCCAAGGCTGCCCCCTGGAGAACGAGATCGTCGTCCGCTTGGTGGACAAGTACGACAACCCGTGAGTCCGTGACCTAGCAGGGGTACGTATATAACCACGCTCACTCAACTGTGTGAGAGGGGCCGAAGCATGTCAATCCGACCACGAAATGATGGGGAGCGTCTGTGTTCGCTGCATTTCGGCACTGCGCTAGGTCATGGATTCATGCTCTGCCTCCTTGACGTGCGCTGACGTGACTAGTCATTTGTCCCTGGCCAACAATGTCATGGTTTTGCGTTGGAAGGCGCTTCACTGCCAGTGGACGCGGTAGCAAGATGTGCGAGCATGCACAACCCATGTGCCCCACTGGTCTCGGTGGCTGAACCAGGTATTTGTATCAGGAGAGTGAGGGCCAGGACAAGCCGCAGCTGCAGGTGAAGGGCAGCGGGTGCGTGCAGGCGAAGCGAGTTGGCGGCTCGTCACCCAGGGGCGCTTTTTTTATTGTGGAGTTTGACCGCGAGGGTAACTGCGCAATGCTTCAGCCTGAGTGGTTCAAGGTGGGTGCGGGGGGCGATGACCGCAAGGGGCATAGGTTTGCGTGGCTATTTCTGGAACATGGGGCATGTTATGTTACATCATGAGTGTGTCGGCAAACGGCCTGTGCTCCCCCCAGATGGGGACCAGTCGACCAGAAGCGACTCATCAACCTAGGCATAGGGTGCGCTAGAGGGCCACAGGGGCCCAATGCAGCACGTCAGCATCATGCAGAGCTGCGTGACACTGTTTGCATATGACGGTATACCGCATTGTCAATTTCGTTGACACGGCACTGAAGGTGCAGATGCGCAAACGCAGCGCGATGCAGGCAATGCGGGCTGGCAGCCACATTGCTCATCCCGCATATTGTGGTGGTCGTACAATTGAGCCATTGCGAACAGCAGTCGTGCACAATCGTTGCATTGTGTGCACCTGTTTGCAGGGGGTGGGCAAGCCCGGCGAGCGAGGCACAATTGAAGTCAGCGTGCCACGCTGCACCGGCGTGAAGCCACTGGAAGGCCACATGCGCATGCGTGAGGTTATCCTGGGCTGTGAGCTGGTCGAGGCGGAGGAGGAGCAGCGCCCTGGGCGAGCTGCGGAGCAGATCGGGGTGGATGGCGCGGATGGCCTGGCCGGCCCCAGCACCACGGCAGGCGAGGATGCCCCGGAGCGGCCTGCTAAGCGCCGGCGCACTGCTGGTGCGTGAAACCCTGCCAAAGTGAAGGCCCCAGGCGGAACCATTGCCTGGACCAACTGCATGCCTGCCACATGTGCATATCATGGCCATGCATTCTTGCCCTACTTGCTGTTGTAGTGTTCGCACATGTATGTGCGTCTGCTGGCCAACGCTCTTATAACTGCTGGTTGCGTGGCCCACGTGGGGCGCCTACCTACTTTCCCGACACGTGACAGTGTGCCCCGGTGTATTGGGGGCCCAAAGGCATGAGCCGTGTGTTAGTACCTTCACATGAAAGTCACGACACATGAAAGTCACGACACATGCCATGCACCCATTTCCAGCGCCATGTAGTGTGCAAGGGTTCGGGGGAAAGGCATGTTGTGTATTTCGTCCCCTCTCTATCAACCTGCATGCCCAGTCCCGTGTGCTTGTTTGCGGCATGCAGGCAAGAAGCGTGGGGTAGCGGGCCCCGGCGAGGTGGAGTTCAAGAACGTCGACACGTTCAACTACACAACCCTTGCGGGACGCAAACGCCAGAGGCCTCCCACTGAGGCTGACCTGGCTGTGCCTGGCAACACCACAGCAAAATGGCTGGAGGAGGGCTTCCAGGTGGGCTGGTACACCTCGCCTCACCTCACCGCACCTGCCTCTGCCGGTACACGTGCACACGCATCGCTTCGTTGGGAATCGGGTGCAGCCGACCCATCAAGCCCCTTATGAGCACCCATGCACGCTTGCACATGGTGCCCTGGTGCCCTGCCCTTTCAGCCCCTGCCAATGCACGCATGCACATACATGCACAAGCACCATAAGCACGATGATTGGCTTTGCGGCAGCCATCAGATCAGCCCAGTCACGCCGCCATCGTCATGTGCAGTTTCTATCCTCATACGCATGCACACTGCACGGCCCCAAGGGACGCACACTGCATGGCCCCACGGGAACCAAGTCTTGCTAAATACGGGCACAAACACCATAAGCATGGCCTCACGGAAAGCGTACTGCATGGCCCTACGGGAAGCAAACAACACCCCCCCATGGACCCCTGAGCAGCTGTAACAAACCCCTACAGCCCGGTAGCCGGCAACAGGGGCAACATGCCAAGATGGCAGCCCGTCACCGGGCTACCCGGTTTGCGTAGTTTCCCAGGCACCGCAAGCGCGACCCCTTCACATAAACACACTGAAAAAAAATCCTAACCACACTGCGAGTCATTGATGGCAGGGAAGTAATGGCACTGATTGCCAACAGTCAGCGCCACCACTACCCTGCCATCAATGGCCTGCAGTGTTCGCAGAGGCGTGCATCGCCAGGTGTGACACGTGCGGTTACTTGCTTCACATACTTGTATGCCCCCTCCAATCGCCTTGGCTATGTTCCCCCCGCACCCCTGCATGACTCGTCATGTGCAGGCTGCCACTCGCTTCACCTGCAAGGGGCCACAGGCAGTGTACATCGCGCCTGACGGCAAGGTGCACTCTGCTGCTGAGGCGCTGGGCATAGCAGCCACAGCGTACCGAAAGGACGAAGTTTTCGTGCAGGCGGCTTACATAGTGCCACACGGCACTACCTCTCTGGAGGGTGTGCTCATACACTTGAGCGACAAGGCTGATGACGCCATCATCGAAAACATAGTAGCCAACGTGCAGGTGCGAGGCAGGGCTGCCTGTGGCATTTAACACATCTTGAGTCGGCTTACGATTCAATGATTACTGCATGCCTGGCCCAGGGAATCTGAATGGCGTTGGTTGGTAACGTACCATGTTTTTGCACGCTCTGCATGTTGCACCGCTGCAGCCTATCCTTGTTGGCAACTATTTGGTGCGTTCCCTTGCTGGCTATCCAGCTGGGTAGCCCCACCCAATGTTATGCTGCTATGCCATATCTGCAGTCATTCAGTTAGACTGCTACCCATGTAGTTTGGTGGCCACCCATTCCTGTTTTACGTATGTTATGTTATGTTACATCAGGAGCGTGTTGGCCACACGGCCCATGCTCCCCCCAGATGGGGACCAGGCAAGCAGAAGGGGGTCGCCAAGCTATGCA